>JXCR01124795.1:27858-147923 GCA_002079205.1 Phalaenopsis hybrid cultivar | reverse complement strand
AAAAAAAAAAAAAAAAAAAAAAAGACATTGAGGGTAAGAATTTGTTCCAGATTACTGCCCCCCAAGGCAGCTGATCCCAACAAAAAATTTTGGAGTAGAAGTCTTTGGTGAGACTTTTATTAGTATATGTCTGCCAAATGATATCTGGTCTACTCCTATCAAATTGTAATTTTGAGATGCGTGTGGTACAAGACTGCTGGAGTAGGGTAGATAATATAGGGAGGGACCAATTATTCCCCTCCCAACAATCAGCTACTTTACGTTGTAGGTTATGGTAATCCAAACAAGATGTCAACTACTCCTTAGTACACCAATGGTCCAGCTAAAATGTAACCTCCCCATTTCTCAAGTCCCATAGAAAAAGCTCTTCTGCAATAAGTCTGACTTTGAGCATACTGACCAGCAATTTGGAATCTGTTAGTTTTCTGACAATAAGATAAAGATGTTGATCTTTGCAGTACTTCCCCAGCCTAAATTATGCCCACAGAGAGGATTGGGCTTTGAATTTGATCCAAATCTTACACAGATTAACTTGAAGGAGATGTTGAAGCTCATTGATCCCAATACCTCAAGCCGAAGTAGGTTTGGCTAGCTTTTTCCAAGAAGCCCAGTGAAGTTGTTATCTTTAACTAAACCACAAAAATCTGTTATAAGCCTATTCCAATTGTATTTGAATGCTTTTCTTCAGATTAATCAACTGTAGAATATATGAGGGAAAGGTTGTGAAATACTCTTTAGCAATGTAATTCTACCCCCATTTGATAGGAAAGACAGAGTCCAACAGAATCAAATGAAAAATCAAGTGAAAAAGATGAGGTGGAAAATGAAAAATTTGGTGAAGATTTAATTTTGAGTCAAAATGTCCTATTAAAATAATAAAAATAACAGTAAAAAGACCACCGCTTCCATTTCTTCAAATATTGAAGCAGAAAAATAGAGATAACCAATTTTCAAAGGATTTAGAAATATTGAGGAAATTAATGATAAACATTTCATTTATTGAATTCTTAGAACAAATTCCAAGATATGTGAAGTTCATGAAGGATATACTTGAATAAGAAAAAAAAAGTTTGTAGATAATAATACTGTTGCACTCAGTGAAGAGTGTAGTACTATAATTCAGAAGAAGCTTCTTGAAAAATCTAAAGATCATGGAAGTTTTACTATTCCCTGTGCTATTGGCAGAAGATTTTTTGGAAAAGCTTTATGTGATTTAGGAGCCAGTATTAATCTTATGCCTTTATCAATTTTCAGAAGTTTTGTTTCAGGATATATTTCACCTACAACTGTAACTCTTCAGTTAGTTGATCATTCGATTACCTATCCTAAAGGAGTTATAGAAGATTATTTGGTAAAAGTTGATAAATTTTTCTTTATTGTGGATTTTATTCTATTAGATATGGAGGAAGATAAATAAATTCCTATCATTTTAGGAAGATCACTCCTTGCCACTGGAAGAACTTTGAAAGATGTGTAGAAAGGAGAACTAACTATGAGAGTTAGTTATCAAGATGTTACAATTAATATTACAAAATCAATGAGATACCCTGCTGATGCAGGTTGAAATTAGTGTGTTAATTTTACAAATATTCTTCAATATTATAAAATACACACGACAGATACAATAACAAATATGCAAATTAATCCCAACAAAATAACTTCAATTAAAATTGTTTTATCTTTTAATAATATTTAAAATGCTAAATCCCTCTTTTTAAAAATAACGCAAGTATGTGTATCGCTCAGGTAATAAAAGACCCTAATGGAGTCATAGATATCAATCCTATAGGGAAGTTGAAAATGCCTGAAAAGAAATTCCTAAGATTATAATGTAAAGTACTATTTTAAAAATACAAAAAGTAAAGTGCAAAATTTGAATATTAAGTTACAAGTGAATGCTAATTAAAATGCAGTTGAAAGAAAAAGTGAAATAAACTTAATTCTAAAATCTCAAAAGTAAATTTATGAAAATTAAAACCAAGATGTTGTGACTAAAAACTCAGATTTAAGAAAACATGCTTCCCCTTTACAATGAGTATATGGTTTGTGAATAAATTAAAATCATTTGAAAAATTATATAAAAATTGTTTTGTGCCAAATAAGCAATCCTATTCCTTACCCTTTTCCGAGTGCATAAAGAACATTGACTAATCTAGAGTTTGGTCCCTAATTTTGTGGTTAGGCTGGGAGGATACTGGCTACCACTTTAGAGGTCCCACTACCCCCTCCCCTCAGAGCTAACAATCTCGCATTTGTTTCCAATCAACTGGACCAAATTGAGGATTTCAATTTGTCATCATAAAATCTCCAATTCTGCTTCCAACAAAGTATATTTTCATATTTCTATGCATCCAATTCCATGGATGAAATACTCTTCCATGAAATCAATTGAGATTCTCCCTATGTTGAAGAAATCATAGCTCTTTCGTAACATATGTTTCTCAACACATTTGTCGGCACAATTTTTGTTGAGGAGTTGCCCATTAAAAACTGTCGACCGCCGGAATCAAAATCCCGTCGCCTTTTTCGGAAGGAAGTTTTAATTTACATATATATATAAGTTATAGAAAAATATGAAATCAAACTGTGCCCATATTTTTCAAATTTTAAATGAAAAAGTGTTGTACCTCAAACCTTGTATTTATCCCAAAGGATAAACACAAGACTGGAAGATGAGGCTCATTCAAATAAACTAAGAAATATATGACATCCGTTTGGTCTGTGAAACTGTTATATTTGCCAACAATTTCCCATATTTAATATGAAGATTTAAATAGGGTTTATATTAAGCTGGGTTTCAATAAGCTTCCTATAATGGCAAGCCTCTATAGATAATTACATTTTAGATAACCGAAGTCAACTAAGAAAACTCTTAATAAAAATCAAGAAATATTATCTTCAAGGAGGTCAAAGAATAGAAATTTTCAACGATATCAGACAAATAGGTGTGAAAAGAGATTGGCTCAAATTTGGAACATTTATTGTAGAATCCAAAGGAGGAAGAACTAGGGGGTTTCATAGATTCGGAGGAGAACCTCAGTGACTTCTTATCTATCACACTGTTTGGCTTCAGTTTTGAGGAGAAATTATTTAAGTATTTCAACTTGCAAATTTTATTATTTTAGGGATTACATTTATGTGAAATGATCACACAAATAGATTGGAAGATGTTACGATTTAGGTCGTGACGGACGACAACCTCGGAATCCTATGGTGAGTTAGGGCTTAGATTGTACAGCAAACCTATACAGAGGCCTAAAGATGAGGTGAGGATTTATGTTGTATAAGAAGACAAGCTCGAAATCCTATGGCTTGATTGTTTAATTATAAGGAAGGAATTGGTTTAGCGGAGGAAGACATATTTTGCTGTTGAAGATGGTCATGCTGCCCACCATGCTAGCTCCAAGCTCCTTCCCGTGATGAGTTTATGTTTTCTAGGATTTCAAGTTATGATGTCAAATCAGATGGCCCTATGATTGTAGTTTCTTAAAAAAATTATGGGGGCATGTTAAACTTGATTAGTACGACATCGGTTAGGATCCTACGGTATCTCATTCTGGTACCACTATTTTCTATTTGATTCACTTAGTCCAAATGAATTTACTATACTTAATTTAATGATTTTCATAATTTTATTTAGACTATGGGAAGCCTCGTTAGCAACTTATGAAACCCAACTTAATGAGTTCCATAATTTCATTTAAACTGTGGGAAGCCTCGTTAGCAACCAAGGTTACCTCCTCCGAGGGATTCCCGATCATCTGATAGAGACATCTTAATTTAGTTGCAATTTACCCCAACTTAATGAGTTCCATAATTTCATTTAAACCGTGGGAAGCCTCGTTAGCAACCGTAAGTTACCTCCTCCGAGGGATTCCCGATCATCCGATAGAGACATCTTAATTTAGTTGTAGTTGTAGTTTTTTATGATTTCAGTGATTAAATTTTGAGTTGTTTTAAATTTTGAATGTTGTGGAGGTGATTTTTATCTTAGTTGATTTTAATTTTTGTTTTGGTTTTGCGGCTATCCTAGTAGTTTTGGTTTTTACGCATGAAAGACATCATTGTTTAGCATGAAAGTTCGTATTTTGGTTATACATGCCGGTGGGTCAGTACAATAACAAACTAAAAAAAGTACGGGAAACCAAAAGTGCAGGTTAATAAATCACAATTAAAGCAAACCTGTAAGATCTTCCCATCATCTCCAACTGAAAATCAAAATGCATGTACGGGCATTTTAAGTAAAGCGGGAAAAATAAGATTCGTAGATTATATCTTGGTGATTCCTTAATAGTTTGATTAAGGATGATTTCATTAAGCAAAACATATCAAGTTTAGTAGACCTCCGAGGTATTCAACAGGTCAAGAAGAAAAAGGCAGGTCCATGCTTTCCCCTCACCTCCTGGTAAAAAGTATCGAGCTCATTTAAACTTATTATGTTGCTTAATAAAGCATCCTATAAATATTTCTAGTTTTCAATGAAAAGCTGTGTTTCAATTATCCCAAAGAGCAGGGTGATTATCATTTATCATTCAATTCAAGAATTATGTAGGTGAAGATACTTAAAGGGGCAAGTTAGTGTTATTGAGAAACTTAGCCAATTTTGGTTTTAACTTGGGCTTGTAGTGTTCAATTTCCAGTTACATTCACTTTTCTAATCTTCATTTAATCAAATATGATTTAGCTTACATCACTACTAAGCCCTTAAGATCCTGGTGGATGTCTTAGTCATTTTGAAAGAAAATAAATTTTAAGTGATAAACATTCATCATCAAAACATTTGAATGTCACTTGAATGCCAGATATGCGTATTTTTAGTGAGTTATTAACACCCAAAACCATACCCCTAAATGTAGGATCATTCAATTTGTTAGACATACAAATTTTGATAACCTAGGAAATTTCAAATTTATCTTTTAATTGGAAATAGTGAGATTGGTTTCTACCAATTAATCCCTTGAATTTCAATCATCCAAATATGTTAATTAGTATCAAATATTGCCCATTTCCCTTTCTTAACTTAAGCCTAAATGTTAATTAAGGCTAAATTTCTAAAATTACACTTTTGTCCCTAAGGCTCTATCACATCATCATTCAATAAATTTAATTAAAATGACTTTGGAATTTTCATCTCACCTCACTCGTGGGTCAACTAAGACAACATAGGAGAAAATGTGATTTTCCAAATTTTAATTTAATTTATAAAATTATTCATAAGCAAGAATCAGATTTTTCAAAGAAAATTCAACAACATAACCAACGTAAAGCCTAATAAATTGAAATTTTTACTGGAGGTATAATTATACTAGTGAAACACTTAGCCCAAATTTCATGATTGTTTGAGTTTTATTTGAATTATTAAAATTATTTTGAATTTTGGAGTGTTAATTAGTTATAAAATAATTTAAATGTGGAAAATTAAGTTTTATATTTTCATTAAAACTCTCTAGGGTTAAGAAACCCAGAGAAAAAACTTCTACATTTTTCTGATTTTTATTTGAATTATTAGAATTTTTTAAGTGAAAGATTAAGAAAAATTCATTTTTTGCCTTCAAAAATTATTTTGAGCTTTAAAATTCAACATTTTTACTTAGAAAATTAGGAAAAATATTTCAATTGTTCGTGAGTGCTTAAGAAATAATTTAGAATACTCCCATGAATTTTTTCAATTTTGTGATCTTATTAATTTTTAATTATTTAAATATTTAAATAGGCTTGAAAAATGAAGTTTTTATTTTAATTATAATTTTATTTTTAGAAAAATACTCTGATCACAAATAACTCCCAAAATAATTTTTTATAATTTATTTAGTTATATTCTAATTATTAAAAATCATTTTAGTGTCAAAAATGTCATTTAACTTAGAAAATCAATTTAAGTTATCAAATGAGCTCCAAATATTTTGAAAATTTTATGGGGAGTTTTTTGAACTTCAAATTATAGTGTAGATTAAAAATTAAGTCATCATGATATGTATTTTTCCAAAATTAATTTTCTTTATTTTTTAGGATTTTGTGAGCGTTAAGTGCGTTCTTAATGACTTGACCCATGAAAAATTTTCTAAATGGTTCTCTGGTCACAGTAAAACCATCCAAAATTTTTTTTGATTTTTTTAAGTGACATGCTAATTATTAAGATTAATTTATGCAAATAATAGACTTAAACTTCAAAAAAATGGATCTCTGTCTAGAGGTCTTCTCTGACTTTGGAAAAATAACAGAATATCCCCCATGATAGAGCCAACAACATGCCAAAATATCAAGCCAAAATATCAAGCAAGAGTTAAAATATTGAAATGAGTATTTAATTATTTAAAAAATAAAACATGCATCAAATAAACTTCAAATAATTTTCACATTGTTCTCCTCTGTTCACCAAGCACTAGGATATTTTTATTTTATTTTTGTGATTTTCTAGAGCAAGGTATGGATTTTTAAAGACCAGGCATTTAAATAAATCACAAAATACCCTATTTTTCTATTTAAATGAGTGGCACCACGCAATCATACGATGGCTCTGAAAACCTGTGTGGCGCGCTTTGTTTGGACGCCGCCTTCCACATAGCCACTGACTCGGGCCGCACTTTAAGAACCACGTTCCCATCTGGCGTAATTAGAGCCATCCATTTGATACATGCACGATCCAACGGCTCCACGTCATCATCCCCAAATAGAGTGAACCTGTGACCATTAACATTAAAACCTTAGAATCTCACTAATTTCTCAATCAAATGACCACGGGTTTGATCCCATGGACTCGTCTAAGTGAGACGAACACATCCATAAGGTAAACATGCTATTAAATTTACCCTAATCAAATGAAGAATCAAAATAAGCTCGGGAAGAGGGCAAGTTCAATACCTTTGCTCTGAGAAGGGAAGATTCAATTAGAGGTGGTCGGCACGTTTGTGGAGGTTCAAGGAGGCTAGAGATTGAGCCTCTGGTCATGGTGAAAGTTCTAGACCCAAATTTGATTAAGGCCAAATTTGGGTGTTGATCAAAGTCTAGTGTAGAGGCTCTCTGTGAGGGGGATTTGATGGAGCTTTGTCTTCTCTTACTGTGGTGAAGGTGTGGGTGAGTTTAATTTGATTTTTGTGCACTGTGGAGGTGTGGAGAGTTTTTTCCTATCTCCGACAAGGATTTGAGCTAAAAGATTGAACTCCAGTAAGGGGAATTAGGACAAGAAACCGATTCGGTTGCACTGAGGGGGTCTCAAAGAGGCTGTGGGAGCAATTTAGAGGGGTTTCCTTGTGAAAATTTCAGCACCTCTCTCTTGGCCGTTAAGGGGCCATTTTACAGGCATGGCCAGAGAGGGGAGCTCAGGGCCTGGTCCTGGGTGCAAAGGCTTGCTTAGCTGGAGGACTGAAAAGCTCCAAAGGTTAATAAGGCTGAGGTGGCCTCTAGGTTTAAGATTAGGTTTGATTTGGCCTTAGGGCTCTCGGTTTTTGGTTTTTCCGGTGACTAGGCTAGCCGGCAGGGCCAGGGGAAGTGCCCAAAAGGTCAGGTGAGTCAGAGGGAGGCTTAATTATGATTTACCCCTAAGGGTTAGTGATGATGAGGGAGATTTCTGATTAAGGCTCAAAAATGGGCATGAATCCCTTAATTTAGGGATCCATTGATGCATAGCTTGCTTGAGTGGGTTTAGTGTGTTTAGCCTGGCCCAAAAAAAGAGCTTAGTTGCTATGGAGTCACAAATTTGGTGACTTTTGGGTGGTTAGGCCAATTTTGGTATATGGGTTCAATTTGGGTCCAAATGACCAAAGGTTGGGTTGGGGTTGACCTAGCCATGACTTTCAGCCCAAATGATTGATCAACATTTTGTAGAGGATTGTAATGAAGATTTTTGGTGAAGGATTGAAATGATTTTGAGTTCAATTGGGGGTTCGATTTGAAGGATTTTAGAAATTTTGTCACTTTGGGCATGTTGGGCTAGACTTGGGTCTAGATTTGGCTAAGCTTGGACTAATTCAAAATTGATATTTGAAAATCGTCAAAAGAAATTTCATAAAGATTTTTTAGCATAAATTGGGTGTCAATTTTTTGGCGAAGGCAATCAATTTGGTGAAATTTGGAGACAGCCAATTTGGGGTAAAATTGGGGTTTTTGCACTTAGGTTAAAATGAAATGAAATTGAGGCTTCAACAAGACCAATTTTAGGTCAAGTTTGATGTTTAGGATTGTTATGAAGAGTTTAGTATTCAAATTGAGGCCGATGGAGTAGGCCATGGTGTTCAATTTGGTGGGATTAGGTAAGGTAGCCAAAATTGGGGGTTTGACCTAAATCAAAATTGGGCTCAAAGAATGGGCCAATTGAGTTTGGATTTGGCTTAAATTGTTCATATGGAAGATTATATTGAGTTTAGGATTGAAATTGGGGGAGAATGAGATCAAATTGATGGACGTTTGAGGTAAATTTGGGGAAATTGGGACTTTAAAGGCAATTTAGGGATTTTGGTGAAAATGATCAAATTCGTCAAATTGGATCCAATTGAGGGGTCCAAATGGGTTTTGAGAACATTTGGAGTGATTTTGTATGCTTTGGGAAGGTTTGTGGTGCCAAGGGTATTTTTGTAATTTTGGCTATTTTGGGGGTATTTTGGTACATTTGGCATTTTTGGGTAGTTTTGTGTAATTTGGTTATTTTCAGAAGGTTTGAAATGATTTTTGAGCAGACTTAGATATTTTGGATGGATTTGAGGATTTTGACCAAATTTGGGATTTAGGGGTGTTTATGTAACTTGGGTAGGTTTGGGGGTGAAAGGTCAAATTGGGTATTTTGGGTAGATTGGGGAGATAACCACCCTACATGAGCTATGGACCAATGGAGTCCCCATTTGGGTCCTCTATGCACTGGTCCGAGCTAATCCCTAGCCTAGGGCTAGTGGATTTAGAGGACCATCTGCATGGGTCTCCCAAATGATTAAGGGCCCAAAGTCAACAATTTTAGGTTTAGGTTTGTGTGTGATTGTGAGTGAGAGTGAGTGCAAGTGAGTGCCCTAGCCCTAGAAAAACACTCAGAGTCAACCCTAAGGACAAGCAGTCCTACGGGAACTCTCCTTGAGCTCCCCCATAATGACCTACCTATAAAGTGCTAGATGTTAGGAACAATATGTAGAGCTTCAAATTGAGTAAGAAAGAGTGTAGAATTTCTAATGGTGAGGGCTCCTTTTCTAGTTTTATAGGAATAGTAAACAAGAAAGTCTTACGGCTAGACCTTAGGCAGTAAAGAGGAAAAACTAAACTCCAAACAAAAGTGAGGTCAACAAATGGACCCCCAATAGGTCGAGGATGTTCCCAAATTTCAACGTTAATGGGAATTCAGGCCGGTGCTGCTCTGTCTACGATGGAATGTATGACTCTGCATCTGACGGAATATATGGCTCTATACCCAACGAGACATATTGTTTTGCATCCATTGGGTAATGAGTGGTTTGAAATCCATCATCAGAGGATATGTATTCCTTTAAAGTACTTTAGAGCTCAAGATGGAGGACATTGCAGTCCGGGCACTCCACGAATGCCCCTGTGGCTGACGTACATGCTGCTATTTTGACGTTGCAGGTCGGGCAGCTCGTACAAAGAACATATAAAGTTGGTAGTATTTCTGGCTCTGTAATAAACCCTAACTCATTGTCTGTAGCAGGCAGGTTGGAAGAGGTCTCTCTCATGCCCTGATCATAGATATCCCCTTTAGGGATAGGGGTAAGCAAGTTCTCTGCCTCTTTTTGACGTCTCCACTCCTTGCGTAGGAAAGCCCTATGTTTTCGGCGTCTAGCGTTTTTGTGCTGATTCCTTCGTAGTAGTGCATCTGAAGTCTTTCATTATCGGTAGTGACTAGGCCTCCGGTCGGCTTAGCTATCATGGACGGCAGACAGCTGGTCCCCTCCATCGGGTCTTGTTGTACCATTACATTTTTCCCCTTCGGTGAGTAACTATTTCTGGTGTTGAACCTTAGTAGTGAGGGTAGCCCTTCTTTCTCTTGACTGTTGACCACATCTATCAGAGGACCCTCATAGTCCATGTCGACTTGGATAAAGTCCATGTCAAAGTCTAAGGTGCCACCCTGCAGTGCTCTTTCCTCGTTGAGTGCAAGGTTACAACCATCTTTAAATAGAAAGATCAGCCTTTGGCCTCATATTTCTCTACAGACGATAAGAAAAATATTAGTGACCTAAAACATAGCGGGGAAAAGGACAAAATACAGTTTTTATTAAATAAAATTTTAGTTTTATGTTGGTGAGAAAACTATTCTTTTATGTGTATACTTCGTTTAATTTAGTAGAATATCAAGTTTAAAAGAGAATATTGAAATGTGTAATTTCAAAAATTTTCACTATGTTGAGGTTAATTTTATTACAAAATTTTTTGGACCTGATCACAGACATTTAGCCAAATAGATAACCTCAGAACATTCAAAATTTCAAAATTTCAAATCAAGCGATGTCAAGCAATGTCAGGTTGCGTAGTATGTATTCAGGTATCGTCCATTGATCGGCAGCATGGGTCTTTCACCACAGAAATCCACTAACTAATAGGCTCCTCCTACATAGAACTTTTCAACGACAAATGGTCCCTACTAAGTTGGCTCGAATTTTTCACCTATCTTTTGGCATACAAGAATGGGTCTTTTGAGCATGAGGATAAGGTCTTGGGCGAACCAATTTGTCGTGAGCTTATACCATCTTTGCCTAGTAAAGTTCAAAATGTTGTTGTGCTTCAAGTCGTCTTCCCTCAAGACTCTCTAATTCTTCAAGTCTGAGTTTTGCACTTTCTTCTATTGTAAGCTGGTTGGCGACAACGACTCAGAGAGATGGGGTCTGAACTTCTAACGATAGTATGGCCTCAGACCCGTACACTAGCATGTAAGCTGTGCATTGAGTAGGAGTCTTGAACGTTGTCCATTAGGCCCATAAATCTTCTAATAATTTGTTGTGTCAGTCTCTTTCTTTTTCTTCCAGTGTTTTTATTAAAGTTCGTACCAACATCTTATTGAAGACTTCAGCCAGGCCATTTGCTCTAGGAGAGTAAATTGCAGAGTATCTCCAATCTATCCCGTGTCGTTTGACGAAATTATTGATTTTAGTGCTTTTAAAGGTTTTCCCATTGTCAAAAATTATTCTTTGTGGTACTCCAAAATGGTAGATGATTTGGCTTCTAAAGAATTGAAGGATGGGCTGTGTCGTAACCTCTCGTAACGGTACTGCCTTTGCCCATTTGAAGAAATAATCTATAGCGTTAAGTACAAATCTATTTTCTTTGGAGGATGGAGGGTCTATCAGACCTATTATGTCCTTGCCCCAACACTCAAATGGCCACAATACAATGGTTGGGTGTATCACATTCAGAGGTTGGTGTAAGACCACCCCATGCACCGGCATTGGTGACATCTTCTGGCTGTATCCATGCAATCAGACATCATTGCTGGCCAATAATATTTGAGTCTCTTGATCTACAGTTTCATCTTTGGCCCCGACTGGTGAGCTCCACAAAATTCGACATGTACTTCTTTACCAATATTTTGTGTTTATGTTTTACTTAAACATTGTAGCCACATCTGGTTGAACGATCTCTTGTTGAGGACGTCACCTACTAAAGCATATGACATAGCCCTTTTTGTAACGTGATGTGCTTCAGACTTGTCTTCTGGTAGCTTTCCAGCATGCAAATATTCTATTAACGGCTTGCGCCAATCTTTGTTGATATCCGCAACTATAATTATCATTTCTTCTTCTTTTCCGAGCTTGTGTAGAGTTTTGAGGTCTGTTTAAGACAGGACCTGTCTTCCTTGTACCGTGATATTAATGGAATCCTCTAAGGAATATGCCAATTCTTTTGCAAGTTTTGTTAAAGTGTCAGCATGGGAATTATCTCCACTAAGAATCTGGTAGAAATTTACATTAGGAATCTGTTCTAGCAGCTTCATCGCGTGCTGATGGTATTTTGCTAGTCTTGGTTTCAAAATCTTGTATTGTCTGACAACTTGCTGGATTACGAGTTGTGAGTCACCATAGATGGCAATGACTATTAAATCCATCAAAATTACCAACTCTAGTCTGGTGATTAAGGCTTTATATTTTGCTTCGTTGTTGGTACATGGCTCTGTCAGGTGGTCTGAGAACCACAACATACCCTTATGTGGCGTGATATATATCAAACCAATACCTGCTTTGCCTGGTATAATTGTGCATGTTCCTTTTTCTCTTCAAGCTTAAGAAGCTCCGTCAATGTACATTTTCTAGCATTACACACTAAAGAATTCCATTTATAGTATATGCTCATCCGGTAGTTAATCATTAAGAGGGGTCACAGCTAGAAGTGGGTGTGTAGCAAGAAAGTCTGCTAAAATATGTCCCTTGATAGCACAAAGGGGAATAAAAGTTATATCAAATTGCAGTAAAATCATCGACCATCTTGCTAGACGTCCAGAGAGTGTTGGTCGGGTCATCAAATATTGCAACAGATTAAATTTTGAAATTAGGGTAATCTTATGCGAAAGCATGTAATGTCTAAGCTTTTGTGAGGTGAAAATCAAAGCTAGACAATGCTTCTCAATAGGTGGATACCTTATCTCCATCGGTATTAGGCGGCGCTCAAGTATTAGAGTGCATTTTATTAACCCTCATCATTAACTTGGGCTAAGTGGGCTCCAAGAGAGTCATCTAAGGTCGCGGTATAAAGTATCAAAGGTTTCCTTAAGATAGGGGCTTCCAAGACAGGAGGTGTCACAAAATATTGTTTAACGTCCTTGAAGGCCCACAGAGATTTTTTTGCTCAAACAAATTTGTCATCTTTTTTAATTAATGCTAAGAAGGGCTGACACAAACCTCAGAGATTAGAAATAAAGTGTCTTAGATATGCCAACTTTCCTTTGAAGGAATGTAGTTGCTTTAAGGTTTTAGGAGGAGGCATTTCCAAGATAGCTTTAATTTTATCTGGGACAACCTCGATTCCCCAATGACGGACAATGAATCCTAGAAACTTCCCAAAGGTAATGCCAAAGGCGCACTTTTGAGGGTTTCATTTTAAGGTCATATCGTCGTAACTGTTCAAAAACGATCCTTAAATTGTACAAATGGTCTATTTTTTGCTTTCTCTTGATGATCAAATCATCTACATAGCATTCCACTTGATTGTGAATGAGGTCATAAAAAATCTTTGTCATTGCATGTTGGTAGGTTGCTCCAGCGTTCTTTAGGCCAAACGACATCACTATGTAGCAGAAAATCCTGATAGGTGTTCTGAAGGTTGTAATTGTTGCATCCTTGGGAGTCATCTCGATTTGGTTGTATTCAGACAGTCCGTCCATAAAAGAGAAGTTTTCATGTGTCGAAGTAATGTCTACCATCATTTCTGGTATCGGTAATGGAAATTTGTCTTTTGGACATGCTTTGTTCAAATTTCTAAAGTCAACATAAACACGAATTTGTCCATTTTTCTTTTTAATTGGGACAATTTTAGCTAACCATGTGGAGTATTTCTCATTTTTACAATGTTAGCGTCTATTAACTTCTTCACCTCGGCGATGACTTGTTGCTTTATATCGAGGCGCATTCTTCTGGAGGTTACTTCATTGGGGTCATATCTTTATCTACCCTGAGTTTATGAACTGCAACCTTCTAGATTTCATCATAGCTCCATGCAAGAAATCTTTGAATTTTATTAGCAATTTGATTAGTTGTAAAGATTCTTCATCGTTGAGTAGAGAACTTATAAATGTAGGTCGGGGTTGTTCTCCAGTCCCGAGGTTAATTTCCTTTAATTTATTGACAATTGATTTAATTTCCTCCTCAAATTATGGCAGAGCATTTTCTATTAGCTAACCAATAGAGTCATCCACCATATCAAGGCAATCCCCTTCCGATTCACCAGAAACAACCATACAAAATTATAAATCGTCAACTTGTCCGACTGCATCAAATCTAAGACCCTCTTTCGAGTTTGGAGTTCGGTTATTAACATCCATAATTTTTCCAAAAGTTGTAATTTATCTTTCAGTATTTGTTTTGGCAAAAAATAACAAAAAGGCAATTCCATTAATTCATTGGGATCTTCATCCAAATTTACATGATTTTCAAGATCAGTAGAGGTAGAAGCACCATAAAACTTGATCAGCTTTTAACCAGCGCTACGGACTTCCTTGACCTCTAAACTCTCGACCTTTTGAGAGAGAATCAGAGTAAGGGTCATAGTGTTCACATAGTGATTTATCTGATCATACATCGTCTCATATTTTCTTTTCTCCGCATCTTCTAAGGATATCTCATACTGAGCTTCCTTCTATTTTATCATCACTATTTCATCTTCAAAACTGTCTTCATCACCAATGTTGATGGTTGGCCTAGTCCGTTCAACAATTAAATTGATTTTTCCTTATCCACGTCCCCAACCTCTGCCTCATGTGCACGAACTAAAAGAACCTCCACCAACTTGTTGCAAAAGAGTGGTGGAAGATTGCTGAAGCAGAGTTGAATGGCCTCCTCTGTGTGATTTTTCTGAATCTTCACTTTTATTTGTGACAATCTTGTCAGAGAAGACTGTTTTCTTTGGAGGTGCATAGTAGACAGCATTTTCATGAATGCCAACTTCATGAACTGAGAACGGTTGTAGATCTCCCTTGATGTAATATTCTTATCCTTCTTTGTAGTATTTAATACATTGGTGCAGAGACGACATAACCATATTGTGTTTGTGAATCTACGGTTGACCCAGTAGAGCGTTGAAAGAGATCTTAGCATCGATGATATGAAATTTAGCAGTTGTTGCTAGTTCTCCAACCTTCATAAGAAATGTGATAGATCCATGGGATCTCTCTCCCTTTGGTTGAATCCTCTTAACATAATTTTATCGGGCATAAGTTCCCGAGCTTCAATATCCAAATAGGTCAATGTCCGTAGACTCATCAAGTTGAGTGATGGTCTAGAATCTACCAAAACTCTGGACAACACAAACTACCAATATTAACGGAGATGTAGAGTGGACGATTGTGGTCGACAGTACCGAGCAGCAAATCTTCACCTATGAAGGTTACCCCAGATTGTTCCTTCAATGATCAAACATCACCCGAGGATGTGCTGGCCAGCTAAGCAAATAGATCTCTAGGTCGAGCAAGGATGTAACCTGAGACTCTCTCATCTCATTTGATAGGATCAGAGTGTCGTAGATGCTTAATTTGGCCGGTAACTTCCTAAGATGAGCTAGCACGTTGTAATCCACTTTGTATGGTCCTCTAATTTTTTTTTGGTTATGTGGTTCTTCCACTGTTGGAGTTAGAGGTAGTTCTTCTTGAGTATATATTATTTTTTCCTTTATCTGTTGGAGCTATTCTTGGGGGTAATGCTCTCCCACTACTTAAGTTCACTTCTGTAATGTCTTCTTCTTGAGATACCGTTACCAAATCTCCCGGTGTTTCTTTTTTATAGGAAAGATCTAAGTTAATGGTAAGAGGTGCACCATGGTGCTCGAGAAATGGTTCCTCACTCCCGGTGCTGTCATAAGCCGTATCATCGATGTCTTCTTGGATTTTGTTAGCGAGTTCATCAGACTCAAGTACGATTGAGGATCATTTTGGAAATTGAGATCAAGGCTAGATTGGTTAAAATCAATTATATTATTACTAGAAATAATTAAAATATAGTTGAAATCACAATCATTATATTTATAAGACCCTACAGAGGTAAGAAGATAATCATACAAAGTTAGGGTTTTGAGGATTTTCTTCCCCGAATCCAAAACAACTTATCTAGCAGAGGTAGCCCCTATCCTACCCTGCGTGTTATCAGTCTCCGTGGTAGTGTTATTCTTCTTATTAATCTTTGAAGAGGGCAAATCTCCTGGTAAAATCTTTGTCTCGGGTTTGGCAGGCTGAAGATTTTGAATTGAGGCTTGTTTTGAAGTATTTTGAATATGGTTCAATATTTTCTTAGACGATTTGCTCCAAACTGCACCCCATCATCTTCTCGAGTTTATGCGAAAGATTGTTTCAATGAATCTTGAATTTGGTTTAGGATCCTTTTTAGCTTGTCCCAAGTTATACTCCATCCATCTTCTCTAGTATATGGATCAATCAGAGAGTTTGGCTAAGCAAAAATCATATTTATGGAACCTTTTTCAGGTTCTTTTAAAGGGATAGTTACATTCCTTTCTTTTAGGTTCTTCTCGAGCCAATCGTTAAAGATAAAACATTCTTTTATAGTGTGCCCAAGCAACCTGTGGTATGGGAAATAATTTGGTTCATCCTTCTTATCGACCTCTTTGGGTTTCTTTGGATATGGTAGTCTGAATTTAGGCTTCTTCATCAGACTTCTGAACATTTTGTATGTGGCTTAATCTTTTAATGAATACACCATTTTTTTGTCATTTTGCCAAATATATTCTTTTATTCTCTGTTCGAGATGATCCTCCTTGAGGCAATCACTTGTTGGACAGGCTACTCTATTTCTGAGCATGCTGTGATAATTGGCAAGAATTTTCTGAATATATCTTAATTGGTTGTTTTCGTTTATCGACAGTCGCTACTGTTCTTAACTTCTTTTCAAATACTTGGGTTAACTTGGATTTCTCATGAGAATCCATATGTTTGATTTCTTCTTTAAGACTGATGGCTATGCTAAGTAGCTTCTTGAAGGATTTGATGGTAAGTCCCATGAGCGTGAAAGCTACTGGCCCATAAATTCTTTTGAGTAAAATCTCAATTGCATGATATTTCTATAGCCGAGGTTCACACTTCATGCTAAGGTTTCTCCACCTAAAGATGTAATCCACCGAGATCTCATTGGGCTTTTATTTTTCCATCATGAGCTCTCCTATAGAGACATGGTGTTGCGCTCCAACAAATCTCTTTGCAAATAATTGTTCCAACTCGGTGAATGTCTTAACTGATCCATTGGACAAATTGACATGCCAATCGAAAGCAATCCTTGACAAGCTGCTGATAAACTGTTGGAAGATTAAAGCTTTGTTACTTCTTGTGTTGCCACAACTGGCTCAAAATTGTGCTATGTGTTGTCTGGGATTTCCAGTCCAATCAAATATCTTAAGGTTTGGGGACACAAAACCCTTGGGGAAGGGTATGGCATCAAATTCTTCAGGGTAAGGTCTGCCCTTTAAAACCAATGCACCACCCTTAGATTGGGTTAAGGCCTCCCGAACTTGCTCGACCATTTCTTAAATTCCTTCTCCGGCATGATGCTCGATGGAGAATCCTTCCTTGGTTGCTCATCTCTGTTTGCTGAGGTAACTTCTCTTCTTTCATTTGTAAGATGTATAATTTCTAGTTGATTGACCTTTGGAGTGGCTAAATGTGGGGGTTGAGATTGTCCTTCAATTGTTGCCATAGCAGTCATGGTTGCAGACATCTTATCTATCCTTTTCACCAGTTGGTTGACTTGCTCATCCCATAGGAGGATAGCCCTACGCACCTCATCTATGGTATTCTCTTTCATGAGAGGTTGAGCCTCGCTCACAGATATAGCGGCTCTGGTCTCGATAACATGGACATCCATGAAATCTTCTTTGAGGTAATCATTATAGTCAAATTCTTCATCAACATCAGTGGAGACTCTATGTTCCTCAGCCAACTCAAAAAACTTGACTCTGATCTTTTTAACTATTCCTTCAAATATTGATTCTTGAATTGCCTTAAGATCTAGAGGACCTTGTTGGACCTCCTCCTCTTATTCTTCCATCTCGTTGGCAATTGCTGCGACGATGTCAGATACTTTGGACCTTAGCTTCATTCAATGATCTTGCCTTGTAGGCTCACCAGACCGTATCAGTACAATGACTACCCTTTTTTTTGACGGTGATGTCTTGAGATGAAGTGTCTCAGCAGAAACATTTGTATGTCAAAGAGAAGTATGCTCCCCATGGCGCTGTCTGACTACAATACTGGATAATTTCTTCATCTTTTTCTTTGAAACTTTAGGAATATCCTTGTAATGTTTGATTGTTAAAATTCTTGGACCTAGTCGTGATATAATTGGTCGATGACTTGTGGTACAAGTAACGATAGAATTGGCAGTGACAATAGCAGTATCAACTCTGCTCCTCAACCGAAACCAGACGGGAATGCGAGTTGATAGGTTTTTAGTTGACTTCTGAGATCATCTGGCAAATTTGACGTCCTTTAAGATTTCTTTCTTTATGTGAGGGGATACTGCATGTCCCACTCATTTAAGTAGTTCACTAACTGAGCAACCTTCCTTAGCAGCTAGCCTCTTGAAAACTGAACTGACTCGGGTGATAGGAGTGGACTTCTTTCTCTCATCACCATGTCCATGAAGTGATGGTAAAGTAGCGGTAATTTTTTGGATACTCTCGTACCCATTGGTACCCATTAAAGGATGGAATCTACTTCCTCGCGGGATTGGATATGTTTCCAGTAATTTCAACTCATCGTGGTGAGGATCTTTGTCTACAAGTATCTTCTTAGGAGCCTGGGATTTAGTAGCCCTTTGAACTCTCCTATTACAGTTTCCCCTTTGGGTTCGTGTTAGGGGTGTAATCTTTAAACTTGATTTGATTTTAAATACTCATGGCAAGACAACCAATCCCTCAGTCAGATCTTTGATGATCATAACTTCTTTTCCCTTAGCAACAACGAGAACAACAGGCTTAGTGGGTGTCGTGGCGGTAGTAGTCTTGACCCTCTTACGAGAAGGGAAGTCTTGAAGGTAATTCAACTTAAACTCGACAGACGGCTCCTAAACTTCTGGATCAACGACTTTCATTATGATGAACGTGGCTTTCTCAAGAATGACCTTGAGATCGTCAAATCTTGCTCCAAACTTGATGGTGGGAGCGACATTGCGAGCATTCAAGGGAAATCTTGCTCCAAACTTGATGGTGGGAGCGACATTGAAGGAAAATATTACTCCAAATCTTAATCCAAACTTGTCAAAATGTTGCAGGAAAAAGAGAACATTGGGCACACCATTACAACAACTTAAAAAGTGAAAGCTCTAGGGTTAGCTATTTGGCCAAAACCTCGTAATCGTAGCGCAAGCACTAAAATTTAATTTAGGTTGATCTGTAGATCGGACAAGTTTTTAATTTTGTTTACGACGGGGTTTTAAAATTTTAGTAAAATTATTTTAAAAATAGAAAAAATTGATTAATATAAGGAAACTTTAAACGCGTGAGCAGCACGACACAATTTAATTTAATTTACAAAATAACAAATCAAAGTCGAAAAAGAGATGTGAAGTGTTTAGAACCCAGTGCAGGACGGACACACTAACGCACAGTGCCCAGGTGGAACTAGTCCACCAAAACACCTATTGGGGTCTGACCCCACATGAAGATCAAAAAGTCCTTAATGGCCTCTTGAACCTCTCTGTTGAAAGGTGATTGAACAGACGGTCCTGAAGTCCAAAAGAGTTGATCGTACTTTCCCAAGATAGAAATGGGTAAAGCATACCAATATAAGAAAGGTAATTTGGTTTATGAGGGACATGAACGCATTACTGATGTATGAAAACAATATTTCTTAATTTAAATGTAGAGAAAAGCTTGTCCCCAACGGAGTCGCCAGAAGCTGCCGGCACTATTTTGATTGTGGAGTTGCCCATTGGAAGCTGTCAGCCACCAAAATTGAAATCTCATAGCCCGTTGCAACATATATATATATATATATATATAATTTTTAGAAAAATATGAAATCAAATTGACCCCATACTTTTCATAATTTAAATGAAGGAGCGTTGTACCTCAAACCTTGTATCTATCTCGAACCATAAACACAAGAATTAAGGATGAGGCTCGATCAAATAAAGTAAAAAATATATGACATTTGTTTGGTCTGCAAAACCATTTTATTTGCCGACAATTTCCCTTATTTAATATGAAAAATTAAATAGGTTTTATATTAAGCTGGGTTTGGACAAGCTTCTTATAAGGGCAAGACCTTATAATTAATTACATCTTAGATAACTAAAGTCACCTAAGAAAACTCTCTATAAAAATTTGGAAATATTACCTTCAAGGAGGTCAAAGGATAGGATTTTTCAATGGTATCAGATAAAAAGGTGTGAAAAGGGATTGGCTCCAATTTGAAAAAATTATTATAGAATCCAAAGGAGAAAGAACTAGGAGATGTCATAGATCCAGAGGAGAACCTCGCTGGCTTCCTAGTTTATCCTATTGTTTGGCATCAGTTTGGAGGAGATATTATTTAAGTATTTCATCCTACAAATTTTATTTTCTTAGGGCTTATATCTGTGTGAAACAATCACACAAATAGCCTGGAAGATTTGAGGATTTAGGAATTGACGGATGACAACCTCGAAATCCTAATGCAAGTTAGGGCTTAGATGATACAGCAAAGTTCTACAAAAGCCTAAAGATGAGGTGAGGATTTATGTTGCATAAGCAGACAACCTCAAAATTTTATGGCTTGATTGTTTAATTATAAGGAAGGAATTGGCTTAGTTGGGGAAGACATGTTTTGCTGTTTAAGATGACCGTGCTACCCACCATGCTAGCTCCAAGCACCTTGCCGTGACAAGTTTGAGTTTTCTAGTGCATCAAGTTATGATGTCAAATCAGATGGCCCTATGGTTGTAGTTCTTTAAAAAATTTATGGGGGCATGTTAAAGTTGATTAGAGTGACACCTGTTAGGATCCTATGGTTCCCTAGTTTTGGTACCACTATTTTCTATTGGATTAACTTAGTCCAAATAAATTTACTAAACTTAACTTAATGAGTTTCATAATTTCATTTAGATCGTGGGAAGCTTCGTTAAAACCCATAGGTTACCTCCTCTGAGGGATTACCGATCATCCGATTGAGACATCTTAATTTAGTTGTAGTTGTGGTTTTTTATGATTTTTGTGATTAAATTTTGAGTTATTTTATATTTGAATGTTGTGGAGGTGATTTTTATCTTGGTTGATTTTAATTTTGGTTTTGGTTTTGCGGCTATCCTAGACATTTTGGTTTTCATGCAGGGTGATATCGTTGTTTAGCATGCAAGTTTGTATTTTGGTTATACATGTAGGTGAGTAAGTGCAATAACATACTAAAAAATATATGGGAAACAAAAAATGCAGGTAATTAAATCACAATAAAATCATACCTTGATGGTATTCCTATCATCTCCAACCGAATTTTAAATGCATGTAAGGGCATTTTATGTAAAGCGGGAAAAATAAGGTTTCTAGATTATATATTGGTGAGTCCTTAATAGTTTAATTAAGGATGATTTCATTAAGCAAAACATATCATGTAGTAGACCTCTGAGGTATCCAACAGGTCAGGAGAAAAAGGCAGGTCCATGCTTTCCCCTCATCGCCTAGTTAAAAGTCTCGAGCTCATTTAAAATTATTATGTTGCTCAATAATCCATCCTGAAATATTTATAATGTTCAAAGAACAGTGGTGTTTCAATTATCCCTAAGGGTAGGGTGATTATCATTTATCATTCAATTTAAGAATTATGCAGGTGAAGATTCTTAAAGGGGCAAGTTAGTATTAGTAAGACACATAGCCAATTTTGGTTTTAACTTGGGCTTGTAGTGTTCAATTTCTAGTTACATTCACTATTCTAATCCTCAGTTAATCAAATTTTATTTAACGTAGATCACTACTAAGCCCTTAAGATGTTGGTGGATGTCTTAGTCATTTTGAAAGAGATTAAATTTTAAGTGATAATAGTTTATCATCGAAACGTTTGAATGTCACTTGAATACCAGATAGGGGTATTAAATTAGTGAGTTATTAACACTCAAAACTATACCCCTAAATCTAGGATCATTTAATTTGGTAGACTTCCAAATTTCGATAACCTAGGAAATTTCAAATTTATCTTTTAATTGGAAAAAGTGAGATTGGTTTCTACCAATTCATCTCTTGTGCTTCAATCATCCAAATATGTTAATTATGATCAAAGATTTCCCATTTCCCTTTCTTGACTTAAGCCTAAGTGTTAATTATGGCTAAATTTCTAAAATTACACTCTTGTCCTTAAGGCTATATCACTTCATAATTCATCAAATTTAATTCAAATGACTTTAGAATTTTCATCCCACCTCTGTAATGGGTCAATTAAGATATCAGAGAAGAAAATGTGATTTTTCAAATTTTAATTTAATTTATATACTTACATATATGCAAGTATGGAATTTTTGAAAGAAAATTCAACAACTTGACCATGGTACAACCTAATCCATTGAAATTTTTATTGGGGGTAGACTTAGACAAGAGAAACACTTGGGCAAATTTCATGATTTTTTGAGTTTTATTTCAATTCTTAAAATTATTTTAAGTTATGGAGTCTTAAATAATTATAAAATATTTTAAAATTATTTAAAGTTTTTTATTTTTATTAAATCTCTCTGAGGTAAAGGAAACCAGAGAAACAACATTTACATTTTTCTAGTTTTTCTTTGAATTATTAGAATTTTTTAAGTGAAAGATTAAGAAAAATTCATTTTTAGCTTTCAAAAATTATTTTAAGCTTTAAAATTCAACATTTTCACTTAGAAAATTGGGAAAAATATGCCAATTATTCTTAAGTTCTTAGGAAATAATTTAGAACATTCCCATGAATTTTGATCAATTTTGTGATTTTTATTAATTTTTAATTATTTAAATATTTAAATGGGCTTCAAAAATAAAGTTTTTATTCTTATTACAATTTTTTTTTATTAAATTCCTCTATTTACAGAAAACTCCCAAAACAAATTTTTATAATTTTTTGGGTTATATTTTAATTACTAAAAATTATTTTAGTGTAAAAATGTCATTTAACTTAGAAAATCAATTTGAGTTATCAAATAAGCTCCAAATATTTTGAAAATTTTATGGAGAGTTCTCTTAACTTCAAATTACAGTGGAGATTGAAAATCAAGTCATCTAAATGTTTATTTTTCACAAATTATTTTTCTTTATATTTTAGGGTTTTGTGAGAGTTAAGTGTGTTCTTAATGACTTGACCCATGAAAAATTTTCAAAAGGGTTTTCTAGTCATAGTAAACCTTCCAAATTTTTCTTATATTTTTTTAAGCAACATTCTAATTATTAAGATTAATTTATGCAAGTAATAGACATAAGTTTCAAAAATATGGATCTCTGTCTAGAGGTCCTCTCTGAATTTGGAAAAATCAGAGAATATCCCCCATGACAAAGGCAACAACATGCCAAAATATCAAGCCATAGGGAAATATCTACATGCATGGAGAGTTAAAATAATCAAATCAGTATTTAATTATTTAAAAATAAAATGTGCATCAAACAAACTTCAAAGAATTTTCAAATTGTTTTCCTCTTTTCACTGAGCACTAGAATATTTTTATTTTATTTTTGTAATTTTTCTACACCAAGATATGGATTTTTAGAGATCACACATTTAAATAAACCATAAAATACTATATTTTTCTACTTAAACGCGTGGCGCCACACAATCATACGACGTCTCCAGAAACACGTGTGGTGCGCTCTGATTGGACACCGCCTTCCACGTAGCCGCTGACTTGGCCTGCATTTTATGAACCACGCTACCATCCGATGCAATTAGAGCCCTCCATTTCATACACACGAGATCCAACAACTCTGCATCTTCGTCCCTAAATAGAGTGAAACCGTGATCATTGACACTAAAACCCTAATATCTCACTCATTTCTCAACCAAATGACCTTGGGTTTGATCCTATGGACTCGTCTAAGTGAGACGAACACATCCATATGGTAAACATGCCAGTAAACTAACCCTAATCTAATGGAGAATGAAAAAAGACTCAGGAAGAGAAGAAGTTCAATACCTTTGCTCTGAGAATGGAAGCTTCAATCATAGGTGCTCGACACGTTCGTGGAGGTCTAAGGAGGCTAGGAATTTAAAATTTTTGGGTGTTGATCAAAGTCTAGTGTAGAGGCTCTCTGTGAGGGGGGTTTGATGCGTCTTTGTATTGTTTCACTATGGTGAAGGTGTGGGTGAGTTTAATTGATTTTTGTGCACTTTGGAGGTATGGAGAGTTTTTTTGTATCTTCGGCAAGGATTTCAACTAAAAAATTTAACTCCGGCAAGGAAGTTGTTGGGTTGCACTGAGGGGGTCTCAAAGAGGCTATGGGATCAATTTAGAGGATCTCCTTAAGAAAACTTTAGCACCTCTCTCTTGGCAGTGAAGGGGTTATTTTATAGCCATGGAAGGAGAGGGGAGATCAGGGCCTGACCTTGAGTGCAAAGGCTTGCTTAGGTGGAGGGCTGAGGAGCTCCAAAGGTTAAGTAGGATGAGGTGGCCTCTGGGTTTAGGATTGGCTTTGATTTGTCTTTCAGGATCTTTATTTTGGGGTTTTTAGTGACTAGGTTGGCCCGCAGGGCCATAGGAGGTGGCCAAGAGGTTAGGTGAGTCCGGGGGAGGCTTAATTATGATTTACCCCCAAGGGTTAGTGATGATGAGGGAGATTTTTTATTAAGGCAAAAAAATAGGCATGAATCACTTAATTTAGGGATCTATTTGTCCATAGCTTGCTTGGGTGGGTTTAGTGTTGTTTAGCCTGGTCTAAAGAAAGAGCTAAGTGGTTGTGGAGTCACAAATTTGGTGACTTTAGGCTGGTTAGACAAATTTTGGTATATGGGTTCAATTTGGGTACAAATGACCAAAGGTTGGGTTTGGGTTGGGCTATCCATGACTTTGAGTGCAAATAATTGATCAACATTGTGTAGATGATTGCAATGAAGAGTTTTAGAGAAGGATTGAAATGATTTTGAGTTCAATTGGGTGTTCAATTTTAAGGATTTTGGAAATTTGTTCATTTTGGGCATGTTGGGCTAAGTCCAAATGGATTGTTGAAAATGTTCAATAGAAATTTCATGAAGAGTTTTCAAAATAAATTTGGTGCCAATATTGGGGCTAAGGCAATCAATTTGGTGAAAATTGGAGACAGCCAATTTAGGGTAAAATTGGGGGTTTTTGGACTTAGGTCAAAATTAAATGAAATTGAGGCTTCAGCAAGGCAAATTGAGGGTCAAGTTTGATGTGTATGATTGTTATGAAGAGTTTAGGATTCAAATTGAGGCCAATGAAGAAGGCCATGGGGTTCAATTTTGTGGGATTAAGTAGTGTAGCCAAAATTGGGGCTTTGACCTAGATAAAAATTTGGCTCAAAGCATGGGCCAATTGAGTTTGGATTTGGTTTAAATTGGTCATATGGAAGATTAATTTTGAGTTTAGTATTGAAATTGGGGGAGACTGGGACTAAATTGATCGACCTCTAAGGTAAATTTGGGGAAATTGAGCCCTTAAAGGCAATTTTGGGGGTTTATGTCAAAATGATCAAATTGGTCAAATTGGGTCTAATTGAGGGCTCCAAATGGGTTTTTGGAACATTTGTAGCGATTTTGGATGCTTTGGGAAGATTTGGAGTGCCAAGCGTATTTTTGTAATTTTGGTTATTTTTCGGGGGTATTTTGGTAAATTTGGCATTTTTGCTTAATTTTGGGTAATTTGGATATTTTCAAATGGTTTGAAATAATTTTTGAGTAGATTTGGATATTTTGGATGGATTTGAGGATTTTGACCAAATTTGGGATTTGGGGATGTTTAGGTAATTTGGGTATGTTTGGGGTTGAAAGGTTAAATTGGGTAATTTGGGTGGAATTGGGGAGGTAACCACCCTACATGAGCTATGGACCAATGGAATCCCCATTTGGGTCCTCTATGTACTGGTGTTAGCTAGACCCTAGCCTAGGACTAGTTGATTTATGGGACCATCTACATGAGTCTCTCAAAGGATCAAGGGACCAAAGTCAACAATTTTGGGTTTAGGTTTGTGAGCGATTGTGAGTGAGAGTGAGTGCAAGTGAGTGCCCTAGCCATAGAAAAACACCCAGAGTCAACCCTAAGGGCAAGAAGTCCTATGGGAACTCTCCTCGAGCTCCTCCATAATGACCCTACCTACTAAGTGCTAGAGATTAGGACCAATATGTAGAGCTTCAAGTTGAGTAAGGAAGAGCGTAGAATTTCTAATGGTGATGGCTCTTTTTTTAGTTTTCTAGGAGTAATCAACAAGAAAGTCCTATGGCTAGACCTTAGGCTACTAAAGAGAAAAGCTAAACCTCAATCAAAAGTGAAGTCAACAACATTTTAACTTTTCAATTTGTCAGATTGAAAAGTAAATGAAGATGAGAATTCAAACCATCACAAATTATTAACATTTAAAACCATATAAAATAAAATCAATTCTTCAAAAAGCCATATCTCAAAGTAGGGAGAAGGATAAAGAAAACTACTCAAAATTCATGAGAAGGACACAATAAAAAATGGATTTCATCTATAAAAACATGTTTATAAAATAAAAGAAAAAAAAGACACAACTTATCTCACAATCCTTCCCAAGCAAACTCCTGGAAGTTCTCTCCAAGTCTTTCTCTCTTTATAAGCACTCTCAATTCGGTTTTAGAAGTGTATTGAAGAAGAAATCTCTCACCATCCCTCTCCTTCTACAATACTTGAAGAAAATCTCCAAGACCTTGACTCTCTCTCTCTCTCTTTCTAATCACACCACACACCACTCATGCCAAACTCCTCTCCTCTCTGCTTCAAACACGATACTTCCTTCTAAAAAAAATTCAAATTTCCCTCCTAAATTCTGTCTAAAAGTTAAGTCATTTGAATTCAAAAGACATGTCCATTGATCCAAGAGATATATCCCTTCATAAAAGAACCTTCCAAAGTGTCTAAATGCATTGCATCTCTCCAAGGGGTGTTTTGAACAAGTGTCCCTTTGAAAATTTACTCAAAATTAGTCTCAAACCACCTTAATTAAGAAAAAGTCATCCCCGACATATTTGAAACCAATTCTAGCGCATCATGCGCCAACTCTCTATAAAATGACGCATCTAGCGCCAATATGATGCATCATGCGCCAGTTTGATGAAAACCACACTGTTCTAGGTTTTGGTGCATCTAATACCTATCCGACGCATTTGGCACCAATCCGGCGCATCTAGCGCCAAAATTCTAAACTTCACTATTTTGGTCGAAATTTTGTCTTTTTTGCTACTTTTGCTGTAAATGCCTAAAGTTGATATACATGCTACAAAAACATGAAAATACCCTTATTTAAGGTTCAATATCACTAAAAATAAACATAAAATATATACTTAAAACAACATGTTATTTTGGTGTATCAAAATCCCCCAAACATAAATGTTACTTGTCATCAAGTGACACTTTTATTTCTTAAAAGCATATGACTTAGGATAGAGACTAACATATAACTTCCATACTTTACTTCAATAAATAAAATAGTAAAATTAAAAATAAAACTTTAATAACTTAGATTCAAATTCTAATTCTAAGATTACTTAGTAGTCAATTTTAAGATTTCTGAATCTCTATTCATTCCAAGAAGAACTTCAATTTGTTATATCAAGGATATTTAGAATATTCATATGAAAGGAAACTTCAGGAAAACTTTACTAATAATGCTACTAATAATGCGATAGTAGTTTAGAAAATGTAATAAAACTTTTTTCTTAAGTTGATTCAAGTGAAGCCAAAATTTGATTTGGCATCTTATTAAGCTTCACCTCACTTATTTTTCTTTTCTTTTCTTTTTGTTTTTCTCTTTTTTTTTCTTTTTGGGTCTTTTTAAATACTTTCTTTTCTTTTTCTTTTCCAAGTGAGGATTACAATATCTGGATAGCCTTTCATAATTTTGAACTTCACTATACTATTTTCAAAGTCAAAACTCCTTATCTTTCTTCACTTTATAAATTCATATTTGTTTATGATTTTCATATAGTCTCATTCTTTTCTTCTTAGATGAATCTCTAAAATTTTTAATACTTCAAAAATACAATTTCCTTTACTCTAAATAGAGAAACTTAGTCTTATTTTATCATAATAAATATCTTTAACATTAGAATTGACCTCAATTATTAAAAATTTTTATCTAAATTTACCATAATATTCATAAACTAAAGTATAGTCATTTGAAGTTTAATCTTAATATCCCATGTCATGTTAAATTAATTTAAAAATATTGTTACTTAAGGACAAATAAAATTTTGTTTACTTCTTTTTTTAAAAGAAATTTTTCTTCCCCCCAAACATAAGTTTTTAAGTATTTTAAAAATATTTTAGTATAAAATTTATTTGGTGAAAGAAAAAGTAAATACATGAAAATAAAACTAACCTATGAAACTGGGCTTTGGTATACTGCAGGTACTAACCTTAAAATACATACAGGCTTTAAAGCATTAAATGAGACATAATATATTTTATAAAATTTTATGAGATTTAAAAACATAAGAAAAACTAAAAATACTAAAAATGCAGAAAAATAAAAATGTACTGTTACTATTACAATCTTAAGTCCACAACACAAAATTAAAAGTTTTTACTTCTACAGTTTCAAATGTCAACCAAATAAAATCCAAATAACAAACAAACAAACAACTAAACAAAATAAATAAAGTCATTCCATAATGTATCAATATTCTTCACCTCCCTCATCATCATCTTGAACAGGAGCATATGGAGTAAAGCTAGGGGAGGTGGGAAATTCAACATTATCTTCACCCCTAAGATACCTCACCATAGCATCCTCAAAAGCTTTGTCATGCTGAAGTTTACCCTACTGATACTCATCATTATAGGTATTTATTTCTTCAATATCTCCAATCTAATTTTGAATATTTACTATATTCAATTGTTAAATCATGAGTTGGTCCATAATGTTTTCTAATGATGCAGTGCGAGAAGTAGATGCCCCTGCAACTGATGTAGAGGGTTTATCGCTTCTTCCACCCCTAAATTCAACAAATGATTCAACTCTTTGAATCATATGCTTCCTAATAGGATTTTTTGGTTGTAATCATTCTTCATTTCTATGGTATTCTACTCCTGAATGTTCACAAAGAGTGAAAATCAGGGTAGGGAAACCCAAACCACTAGCTGTAGAGCTCTTAGCTATGCTCTATGCATGATGAACTATAAGAGAACGAACATTTATTTCTTTCATGTTCTGAATGAAATAGTTCAATACAGCTGTATCCTTTGTTAAATCGATAAGATGATTTTTTGGGAGTAATCTAACAAAAATGAAGTGGTGTCATACCTTTGACTAATTAGTCAACATGAAAGAGGAGAAGTTAACTATCTTATTATTTTTAATCCTCTATTCCCATTTTCCATCAAACAGGAAGGCAATCACTTCATCTAGGATGAATCAGTCATCACGAATGCAGCATATTCATCGTGAAATACATTCCTCAGCCCAAAAAAAGTATTGTTCCTTTAGACAATAAATTCAACTTCTTACCTCTCATGAGAATGTGATCGTCATCAATGAATCTCAAGTTGGCGTAAAACTCTCGTATCATTGGTACAATTGCTACTGTAGTGAAATAGCAAAATCATTCCCAATTTCTGGAAAGAATCAACCTCTCAATCTCACCACCGGGTTAGCAAATGCCCATTCCTGAATCAATCTTCTTGATTTAATTTGAGTGTTATAATTATATTGGGCCTTTGAATTAGCAGATCTTAATGCATCAAACTCATTTGTCCTTCTTCTCTTTATTCGTGGAGCCCTTTGAAATTCTACCAAAATCCAAATAAATTCCAAATAAACTACAAAATAAAAAATGTAACTACCCAAGTAAGATTATGAGGTAAGAAACTTTTTACCATGAGTTTTCTTCAAGCTTTTTCATCAAAAATCTCAATTTTTAGATTTACATAATGTAGGAAAAATCCAGGGTGAAAATAAAAAATTTCTAAGTTAAAGTGAAGCTCTTACCAAGAGAAGATGAAATCTACGATTTTTAGCTTCTGAATTTTTCTTTATTTTCCTCAATGTGAAGCATTAGGTCAAGGTCTAGAGGTGGGATGTGACCCAAGTAGTAAAAATGGAGTTTTTCTGTGCATTTTCATGGTTTTTTACGCAATCTAATGTTTTCAGGAATTTGGGGCATCATGCGCCAAATCTAGCACATCATGCGCTCGTTCTTTGTAAATTGGCGCATCATACGCCAACGCCTTAATTTTTCCAAATTTCATTTCATGTGAATATTTGCTTCACACCGCTTTACATCTACCTCTAATTAACTCAAATGAACCCTTATAAGCATAATTAAACATTAATCTAACATCCTTCTATCACAAACAACACAAAACTCACTGATATATATAAAATCTGTGCTATTACAAACTAACATTTATCAAGCCAACAAACATCTATTTCAGTGTTTAAAGCAAACCAAAACATCCTAACACTAAAATCTAAACATCAAAATTCCAAACACAAACATAGATATAGTTCAACAACAAAAGTAAATGAAATTCGACACATCAAACTATTAAAGCAATCAGTACTAAATAAAATGTTCAGTGCATGGACTAAGTTCAAACATCTTCTTCACTCTCATCCTCCTGGAAATCTCCCATAGATTGGTAGTACACATACAAGTTGTAGAAGGGTCGATAAGGAAACTCATCAGTCAAATCCTCCATAATCCAAGCATCTTTCTTGAACATACGTACGAAGCCATCTTCAATAAGAACAATATGTTCAAAATGTTCTTTAAGTCTCCAATCTAAGTAATCCAACATTTCAAAAATAATCTCGTTGCATACATAAGATTTTGCACATCTTTTTCTAACTTCTTGACTCTTTTTAAAAGTTCATTAGAATTGAAGTATGGCTAAATAGGTGATGAATTCTAGGATCCTTGATCCATCAGTACATTCATATCATTTTCATCTCCCATTCCAATACCATTGCAATAGACTTTTGGATCCATCTATTTCCAAGGAAGAAGCACTTTCTCCCAACTCTCATAAGGTACTTGCGATTGAGTGCATAGTAGGAAAATACTAGATGGATGTCCAAGTCCGATTGCACACCCATTAACAATTAATCCCAAAACTGATTTCATAATGATTGCTCTAATATCAATAGGTTTTTTGGTTTGAATACAGTAATTTAAAATACGACTCTCCTTAGTTACCTTATTGATTTTCATAGTAGGCAGTAATCTCGATGTAATAAAGAAGTGACAAGCCATAGAAACAAGATTCATCAATGGTGATGAAAAAATTACATTCCCGTCATCTCTAACATCCCAATTCGCATCTTCATCCATAAGGTACCAATAAAGTTCATTCATATTATCTCTCGTAGGGGTAAAATTTGCGTAATGATAGATAGACACATTTTCAATCATAAACATCGCATTTCTTCATGAAGGTGTGAATTGCACAAACCTGCTTCACACATAAACAGTTCCTTGATTGATTCCATGTAGATTTGCATAAAAATCATTCACTACAAGGATGACTGTGGCGGTAGTAGTGTAACAAAGCACTTCCCAATGTCTCTGTGCAATAATCTCTTCAAGTTAAGTATTCGGTGTATTGAATCCTCGATTCAGAAACTCCCTTTCTTTAATTAGCCTCTCCTTCAATAGAACATGATCATGCAACTCCTGTGCATTGAAACTGACCAACTTCCTCTAGTTGAAAATCCCAAATTTAGTAGAATTTTTAGAGTCGGACGCCATTGGAATTGAAATCTAATCACTCATCTCTCGTTTTCCCCCTTAAAATGAACTTTAGAATCAATTTTTTGGAGTTTTAAAGAGAAAAATTAGCCAAAAAAATAACAAAAACTCCTTTTGAAATGTTTTAAGTCATTTTCATCATCGTGGTGCTTCATGCGTCGATTCTGGCACATCATGCGCCAGCTCTCTAGAATTCGATGCATCATGTGCATGTTCTAAAAATTTGCATTTTTGATTTCAATAAGAAAATCTCAATTCTTCCATAAAATTAAGTAAACAAAGTTTTTTTTCAAATTGTTTTCTTAAATACACATACTCTATGAAAACACAAATATAAATATATGCAAAATATTCCAAACAAAAACTCAAAAATAAAAATAAATAAGGATAATTATGAGTTGCCTCCCACAAAGCGCTTGGTTTAATGTCATCAGTCCGACATTCCTAACCTTTTATTCTGAGTGACCCAAAATTATAGTTTCTTTAAAAATTAGTCTTTAACCATCAAAATATTATTTCAATCTATGCCCATTTACTTTAAATATCCTTCCAGTCTTAGGATCTTCAATATGAACAGCATAGCGATAGACTTTTACAACTCTGAATGACCCTTTTCACCTAGACTTCAATTTTTAGGAAATAATTTCAATCTTGTATTGTATAATAAAACTTCCCATCCAAGTTCAAGTTCCTCTTTTAATATCTTCCGATCATGCCATTCTTTCATTCTTTCATTATATATCCTAGATTTATCGTAAGATTCATTCCTAATTTCTTCAAGCGCATTCAGTTAGAATAATTCTTTCTCATCAGCGTCTTTCAAATTGAAATTAAATTCCTTAATTTTTCTGGTAAGTGACAAGTCTTCCCAAAAATTAATCTATAAGGGGACATACCTATAAATGTCTTATAAGCTCTCTTGTATCCCATAATGCAGTATCTAATATAACAGAACAATCCATCTTTTTATGATTGACACTTTTTCAAAAATTCTCTTAATTTCACAATTAGATACTTCTGCCAAACCTCTTTTCTGGGTATGATAAGCAGTTGCAATTTTATGCATTATATTATATTTTTTGAATAATCATGCAATTGTAACATTTCTAAAATGAGATCCGCCATTGGTAATATTTACTCTAGGCATTCCATATATTGTAAATATATATTTAATTAAAAATTTTGAAACACTCCGAGCATCACATCGAGGTAAAGCGAATGCTTCAATCCACTTTGAAACCTAATCCACTGCAATCAATATATATATATATATATAGAAGATGGTGGCGGCACTGGAACAGGCTCTGCTAGGGTTCCTAGAAGGAAGATGACTCCCTGAGGCTGGTGGACGACAAGTGGAGGCTTTGTGGAGGTTTCAGGAGTCCCTTTGAAGATTGTGTTCCCTTTAAAGGCCGGTTCCATAGTTTTTCCCCTTCCCAGGTTCAGAGATTTCAAATATTATCGTTCCGTTGGGAGCTGAAGTAATCCCATGGAAACACCTATTGATTTGGAGACCAACGTGTAATGGACAAGAGCCACATATGCTGGGGTGGTGGGCAAATGAAAGGAAGCACTGTTAGATCCTGAAAATCTGGTTTTCCCCTAACTGTTCCTTGACACCTTGGTTGGTAAGGGTTCTTCAACATGTATTTATCCTGTTGGCTTAAAGGGGGTGAGCCTGTTATTTCTTCCTTAGCACAAGATATGACTGAGATGAGCTCTGAGGTAAGGTTCACTCTTATTGGAAAGTTTATGCTAGGACACCCCAAAATGGATTTGGTGAGAAAGTTGTTTGATTCTCTACAATTAATTGGAGCTTGGTAACTAGGCCTTTTGGATGGTAGACATGTCCTCATACAATTGACAGTGGATGAGGACTATGATAGTTTGTTTGCAAAATAATTAGTAATGATAGCTGGATCATCAATGAAGATATTAAAATGGACTCTAGATTTTAAACCTGGTAAGGATCCACCTGTGGTGCCAATATGGTTTAAATTTCCAGGCCTCCCTTTACACCTTTTTAAATTAAATGCTTTATTTAAAATAGGCAGTGCCATTGACACACCCTTAATAGTGGATACCCCAACTTACAACAAGACTAGAACAACTCTTGGTAGATTCCTCATTGAAAGGGACATCACCCTCTCTGAGATGAGGAGAAATTGGATAGGAACTGGGTCAGATGGCTTTTGGTAAGAAGTGGTAATAGAATAAATGCCATACTATTTTCAACATTGTAAAATGTTTGGACACACAATTGACAAATGCTACAGATTGCATCCCTATCAAGCAGAAATACTCATAACCCCCTTAAAGTTCATCCCAATGGCATTGCTGAAGAAATTCCAATTCATTCTGCTGAAGAAAATCTACAGATGACTAGGTTCTGAACAAACTGAAGAGGGAAACTCATACTTCTAAACACAAGCAGCGCTCTCCTCGCAGGATTGTGGTTGTGGGGGAAAGGTCCACAACAAATTATTTAGATTCTGAAAAGGAGAAAATGATTAAGACAAATACTGATAAGGACACTTTCCCTCAAGATTACACTAATGCAGTTGAACTGAAAGTAGGTATTGAATACTCTAGACCCTCAGCTGAGGGGCTGCAAGAGATGGCCCAAGCTTTAGAAGAAGAATGGCAAACTCAAAAAGCAAGAAATAAAAAGAAAGCAAAAGTGGATGACATGAAGGAGAAGGAAGATCTCTCATTAATATCAAGCATCCCTCAGAAGACTCAAAAAATGTCAAATACTCACAACACAAAGGTGAAAACTAGATCCAGATCTCAACCCCTTACCCTCACCACTTCCCACAGGATTAATCTCCTTTGCTGGAACATAAGTGGGATAACTCACCCCCTTTCATTGAAAAGACTGAAATCTTTAGATACAAAGCATGAATTGTAATGTTTTGCAATTTTAGAACCTTTGGTTCATAAAAACAATAAAAAAATTCTCAGCTATTTCCTTGGCTATGTCTTTTTCAGTAATCTGAATAATAAGATCTGGTTGTTCAGTAGAACTTAGGTAAATTGTGTGGTCTTGAGGGACCACTCCCAATATCTACATTTCTCTTTCAACATTGTTGGACATAAGGGTTCAGCCACTATAATCTATGATGGGAGTAATAAGACCGCTAGGTAGGAGTTATGGAGGGAACTGGACTTGATTCAGAATCAACAGGAGGAGCCTTGGCTGGTGGCAGGGGATTTTAACTCCCTTTCCACTCTTGTTGAGAAAAGTGGGGGCAGACCGCCCAACTTGTCTACAATGACCTCTTTCAATGGTAACATAAATAATGCAGGTCTTTTTGATCTTGGTTATAGTGGGCCAGACTTCACTTGAAAAAGAGGAAGACTTTAGGAAAGACTAGACAAATTCCTAGTAAATGACAAGTGGCTTCAACTTTTTTTGCACACCACAGTGACTCATCTCAGTTTGGCAGGTTCAGATCATAGGCCCTTGCTCATCTCTATAACAGCCAATCAAAACCATATCAAGGCCCCATTTAGATATCTCAATCTATGGTTATCCCACACAGATTTTTTGAACATTGTCAAGGAGCACTGGAAAGAGTATGACCATCCTAATCCCCTAGTGAAACTACGGGGATTACAAAAAAAAGTTAGCAAGGCACTGAAAAGTTGGAATTAGAAGACCTTTGGTAACATACAGACTGAGGTGGAGTAGTCTGAGCGGGAGTTAAGAGACACTGAAGCTGATGTTATGAATGGTAGAATTGATGAAGCCACCTTGATGGAAGCCAATGAAAAGTTACTCACCGCCATATTGTGACAGGATAAATTTTTGAAACTGAAAGCTACCACAAATAAATTCTTGGAGGGGGATAAAAAAACCAGGTTATTTCATGCTTGTATCAAATATAAAAGAAAGTGTAATATGATCCATCAAATAAAAGTGATCACTGGGAACACTATCAGAGATGAGGCTGACATTGCTGAGAGTGTTGTTCAGTACTGTCAGCAACTAATGACAAATACCTCACACTATAGGGGCCATTTTGAAATTGGTTTGTTTAACTCTGATCATCAATACACTTCAAACATTAATCTTGCTGACACCCCAAATGAAGAGGAGATCAGGCAGGCTCCCCACTCCATTGATAGTTCCAAGGTTGCTGGACCAGATGGGCTCACTTCTGACTTCTACAAAAAAATCCTTAAAGATCATAAAGGATGATGTGGTGGTTTCCATTCAGGGATTCTTCCAGGGACTGGAGCTACCTTATTATGTTAGTATGAAAAACATTATCTTCATACCTAAAGGTAATAGAAAGGAGCATTGACATCATTTCAGAACTATTAGCTTGACAAATGTCATCAGTAAAATTATTAGTAAAATACTACTGTAAATTAAACCTCATCTACAACAACTCATTAGCCCAAAGCAGGCTGCCTTTGTAAAGGGCAGAGACATTGGAGACAATGTCTTACTTACCCAGGAGCTCTTACAGGATATTGACAGGCCTTGTAGGGGGGAAAATATGATTTACAAGGTAGATATTAAGAAGGCTTATGATATGATAAACTGGGTTTTTGTACTGGACATGCTGAAGGCCAAGGGTTTCTCTAAGAACTCATGTCTGATCATCAAAAGGTGGTTAGAGGTAAATAAAAATTTTGTACTAATAAATGGTAAAGCCCATGGATTTTTCCAAGCTTCTAGTGGTCTAAAATAAGGAGACCCTTTGTCACCCACAATCTTCAATGTAGCACTGGATTACTTTTCAAGACTTATAGATAGCCCATGTAAAAGGAAAAACTATAATCAATATTAGCATAGGTCAACAATAGATATCAGACATCTGCTTTATGCTGATGACATAGTTATTTTCTTAAGGGCCAACAAAGCTGCTGCTCACATGCTGCATGGTTGCCTCAAGGAGTTTCAGAACATCTCTGTGTTGGAAGTCAATAAGGAAAAAAGTCAAGTACTTTTTAGTAAGGAAGTTCCCCCACATATCAAACAGTGGATCATATATGTCACAGGGTTCTCATCTATGTATATTCCATTCAAGTACTTAGGAGTGCATCAGGTTAAAGGTAGAACCAAGCAATCTCAGTTTGATGATGTTGTTGATAAAACAAACAGAAAACTACAATGCTGAACCAACTCCTTCTTATCAAATGGGCGGAGAATCACTTTATTGAAGCACATCTTAACAACCTTCCCATCATACATTCTTCAAATGGATGCAATGAAGAAAAGTACTAAACTCTTGCTTGAAAGAGGTTTTAACAGGTTTCTTTGGGCTGGCCAGAGGAAGCAAATGATTTGGGCTAGCTGGCAGAAGGCTGCTAAACATTTTGAAGCAGGTGGCATGGGGTTCAGAGGCTTGATTCACCTTCAGCACATAAGCTTGTGCAGGTTGTGGATTAGATTCAGACAACAAGATACCTTATGAGCCAAGTTCCTTTTCTCTAAGTATTGTATATTAAAACATCCAAACTTGGTAACCAAAAGTATGGGGGACTCTAGAACCTGGGGAAACATGCTAAAAGCTAGAGGGGATGCTGAACAATAATTCTTATGGTACTTGGGTCATGTCCAGATTAACTTTTGGCATGACAGATTATGCCCATCTGAAATCCTTGAACCACTTATTGAGAATGTGGACTTCAACTTAAAGGTCCAGGAGGGCTGGGAGGGGAACCACTGGTCCCTGGACAAGCTAAAGCTCATTTTAATTGTGGCTCAGCTCAATATAATTCCAAAATTGCCTCTGATAGAAGTAAACAAGACCAGTTTATTCTAAAGGCCACTTCTCATCAGAGCATAACCAAAGCAATATACAAAAGGTTGTATGTATGGGCTGAGGTACCTTGGGGTGAATGCTTGTGGAGCAAATTTATTTCTCCTTCTATGTCCTTTTTCAACTGGAGATGCTTCAATAACCTAATTTTCACTGATGACATTCTATAGTTAAAGAGTCTGAGAGGCCCCTCCATCTGCTGTCTTTGCAACAAGGCAGAAGAATCTGCTAGACATCTATTATTTTCCTGTCATTTCTGTCAGGAGACCTGGAAGTCAGTGGTGACCAAGCTAAAGATTAACACTTCTAACTTGGAGTGGTACAACAATTTCACTTGCTGGAAGGGCTGGAATGACGACAAGATGGGATCAGTTACCTTCATAGTGGCCTGGTTTATTTGGGCAGCTAGAAATAGTAATAAATATGAGGATCAAAAGGCTAGCACTAATAAGGTTTCCACAAACTGCATGACTTACATAAAAAAATTCATCCAATGGAAAAAATTTCCCAACATTATGAATTTGTCAGTATTTGGGAGCCCCCTCAAATATACAGTGCAAAAAGTATAATGGAAGAGGCCCAATTACCCTTTCCTCAAAATCAACGTTGATGGTAGCTTCCACCCTAAAAGAACAGGAATTGGAGGTGTGTTCTACAAAGGTAATTGTGTGTTATATTACCAATCTCCAATTAATGCAGTTGGTGTTATGGAGGCTGCAACAATGGCCATGTATTGGGCACGTAAGCTTGCTAGGATGAATAGATGGATATGGATACGGTGCAGACAAACTCAGCCTAGCTCCTGGAGTATATATCAGGAAAACAAAACCCCCCTTGGCACATCACCCAGAGGATCAAATAGATGAGGCAAATGATAAAGGAATTGAAGATGGAGTTGCACTTTATTTATAGGGAGGGAAACAAACCATCGAACTACTAAGCAAAGATTGGAGCTGAATCCTAAAGGGTCATTGTGTCTACAACTCCTTTAAATTCCTTGTCATTTTTGCTTCGAGGGGACCTTGTTGATGGCCCNATATATATATATATATCGCAATGAAGGTATAAATGGTCCCATTAAATCCAATCCCTATGCATAAAAATTTTTAATTTCCAAATAAAACTTTAAAGGCATTTTATCTCTTTTTGAAATAATACCTACTCTATGACACTGATCACACGTTTTTATATATATTAACATCTCTAAATAGAGTAGGCTAATACAATCCAAATTGCAAAATTTTATGAATAGTTTTATCATTTCGAAAATGTCCTCCAAATTAAAAATCCTAACATTTCTGAATAATTTTCTAAATTTCTTTGTAAGGCACACATTGTCTCATTATCAAATCTTTGCATTTTTATATAAATAGGGGTTATCCAAAAAATAAGACTTTACATCATGAATGAATTTCTTTTTCTGTTGTTTTGTTAATCCATATGGTAAAATACCACTAACAATATAATTTACAATATCTACATACCAAGGTATATCCCATCCTTTTACAACATAAAGTTATTCATCCAAAAAAGTTTAATTAATTTCTTTTTCCAGATCAAGTACTTCTTCTTGTTCAAACATAGATAGATGTCAACAATTTAAATATCAGTCCTTAGGTAATATTTTAAAAAGAAATGAAATGCATCAAAATTTTAATTTAGAAATTGAAGAGTTTGATNATATATATATATATATATATATAATGCTAACTTCATGGTCAACTTTTGGGTGTTTTGTAAGTGGTTAGGATATTCCCTTATGAGTGTGTTCTTCTTACTTGTTGGGTTCTAGATAGGGGACATATCCAAATATATCCCTTCTTGTACCCCTTTTATGATTAAAATGTAGGGAGTTGTATAATGCTCCTTCTACCATATATATATATATATATATTGGAATGAAGGTATAAATGGTCCCATTAAATCCAATCCCCATGCATAAAAAGTTTTAATTCCCAAATTAAACTTTAAAGGTATTTTATCTCTTTTTGAAATATTACCTACTCTATGACACCGATCACACGTTTATATATATATATATATTAACATCTCTAAATAGAGTAGGCTAATACAATCCAGATTGCAAAATTTTATGAATAATTTTATCATTCCGAAAATGTCCTCCAAATTCAGAATCCTAACATTTCTGAATAATTTTCTGAATTTCTTTGTAAGGCACACATTGTCTCATTATCAAATCTTTGCATTTTTATATAAATAGGGGTTATCCAAAAAATAAGACTTTACCTCATGAATGAATTTCTTTTTCTGTTGTTTTGTTAATCCATATGGTAAAATACCACTAACAACATAATTTACAATATCAACATACCAAGGTATATCCCATCCTTTTACAACATAAAGTTAATCATCTGGAAAAGTTTCATTAATTTCTTTTTCCACATCAAGTACTTCTTCTTGTTCAAACATAGATAGATGATCAACAATTTAAATATCAGTCCTGAGGTAATATTTTAAAAAGAAATGAAATGCCTCAAAATTTTAATTTAGAAATTGAAGAATTTGATGGATGGGGATTGGATTTTATTGGACAAAATGGATTGAAGTAATTGCTTTACCTCGATGTGATGCTCAGAGTGTTTCAAGATTTTTAATTAAAAATATTTTTACAAGATATGGAATGCTAAGACTAATCATTACCGATGGAGGATCTCATTTTAGGAATGCAACAATTGCAAGATTAGTGGAAAAATATAATATATTGCATAAAATTGCAACTAATCATTTCCATACTAGTGGTTTGATAGAAGAATTTAATCATGAAATTAAAAGAATTTTGAAAAAAAGTGTGAATCCTAATATAATTTATTGGTCTGATAGATTGATACTACATTATGGGTATACATGACAACTTATAAGACACCTATAGGAATGTCCCCGTATAGATTAATTTTTGGGAAAACATGTCACTTGCCAGTGGAATTGGAGCATAAAGCTTTGTGAGCTATTAAGGAATTCAATTTAATTTGAAAGATGATAGTGAGAAAAGATTATTATAATTGAATGAGCTTGAAGAAATTAGGAATGAATCTTATGATAATGCTAAGATTTATAAGGAAAGAATGAAACAATGGCATGATCAAAAGTTAATAAAAAAGTAATTTGAGCCTGGACAAGAAGTTTTATTAAAGAATACACGATTAAAATTTTTCTTGGAAAACTAAAGTCTTGGTGGAAAGGGCCATTCAAATTTGTAAGAGTATATGATTATGGAGTTGTTAATATTGAAGATCCCAAGACTAGAAGGATATTTAAAGTGAATGGGCACAGATTGAAACTATATTTTGATGGTCAAAGATCAGTTTTTAAAGTTACTGTAATATTGGGTATCCTAGAATAAAAACTAGTAATATCAGACTGACGACATTAGACCAAGCACCTTGTGGGGGCAACACATATTTATCATTGTTTATTTTATTTTTATGTTTTTGTTCAGAATACGATACATATATTTATAATTGTATTTTTATAGATTCTATGTATTAGAGAAATTTTTTATTAAGAAAGTATTTAAAACATCTTTATTTAACTAATTCTATGAAAAAATTGAGAATATATTTGATCGAAATTGAAATGGTGAAATTTTTTTGAACGGCGCATGCTGCAGTATATTGGCTCCTGAAGCACCATATTCTAGAAAGCTGGCACTTGAAGCGCCAGAATCGACACATGAAGCTCCACGATAATGAAAATGACTTAAAATGTTTAAGAAGGCGGTTTTTGGTGGGTTCTTCTCATTATAACTCCTAAAAACTAATTTTAAATTCCATTTTAGTGAGGAAAACTAGGGAAGAGTCACTAGTTTTCACCTCCTATGGCTTCTCACTCTAAAAATTCCATTAGATTTGAAATTTTTAACTGGTGAAATTTTGTTACTTCTGATGCGCAAAAGTCACAAGATCGTGTTCTTGTGAAGAAGAGGCCAATCAAAGAAAGGGAGTTTATGAATCAAGGATTCAATGCACTGAATACTCGTCGAGGATTCAACGCACTGAATACTCGAGTAGATGAAATTATTACACACAGACATTAGGAAGTGCTTTGTTACACTATTTCCGCCTTCGCTGCTCTTGTGGTGAAATATTTTTATGCAAATCTTCATGTAATCAACCAAGTAATTATCTATGTGTGAGGCAAGTTTGTGCAATTCACTCCTTCAAGAACAAACAAGAAGTTTATGATTGAAAGTGTGCCTGTCTGCCACTACACAAATTTACCACTACGAGAGATATTATGAATGAACTTTATTGATATTTTAGAATGAAGATAAAAATTGGGAGGCCAGAAAAGATGGAAACGTAAGTTTTTCTTCATCATTATTAAATCCTTCTTCTAAGGCGTGGCATTTCTTTATTGCAACGAAATTACTCCCCGCTATGAAAATCAGTAAGGTAAATAAGGAGAGTGTTATTTTAAACTATTGTATTCAAACTGGAAAGCCTATTGATATTGTAGCAATAATTCTGAAATCAATTTTGGGTTTGATTATCATTAGATCTACAACTGGATTGGGGCATCCATCCAATATTTTCCTACTTTACAGCCAATCGCAAGTACCTTATTAGAGTTGGTAGAAAGTGCTTCTTCCTTGGAAGTTGATGGATCCACAAGTATATTGCAACTGTATTAGAATGAGAGATGGAAATGATATGAATGTACTGATAGATCAAGCATCCCAGAATTCATTACCTATTCAGCCTTACTTTAGGATTAATAAGATGGAAAAAGAGGTATAGAACCTTCTGCATGTGACACAAAGGAAAAAGGATGAAATTTGGAGTCAAAATGACATTTTTGAAGAAATGCTCAGCATCGGCAGCGCCGACGATGCAAAATAATTTAACACTGAAGATTTTTACTCAGTGTCGATGGCGCCAGACTAGCGCCAACGATGCCAAAGGCGGTGTAGACCTCGTTTCTAGAAGGTTCGATGTATTTGGATGACTTTTTGAGGAGTTTTTGGAGGCACCGTATGGAGAACTGACCTTGGGCTCGATTTGGGGCCAAATTTTTTCAGAAAATGGGCTCCTCTACATTTTTCACTCTTCTACATTCTTTTTTTGCTCCACATCATTCCATTCCACTACCATATTGGAGTCAATTAGTGATTTTTCTTTTCATAGTTTTGTGGTGAGATTGAGTGTGAAACTTTTTGTATAAGTCTTGGAGAAGGAGAAAAGTGAGAAAATTCTTCTTCGTGCATTTCTAAGGAAAGGCTACAAAGGATTTGCTTTGAGAAAGAGTTCTAGATAAGTTTATTTGTTTATTTAGTGTTGTATAAAATTCTTTTATATATGAAATTTGTGTTTTGTCGTATCTTTCTCATGAAGTCTAAGTAGTTCCCTTTATCTTTCCCCCTACTCTGAGATATGGTGAAATGAAGAGATAAAATGAATGTACCATAATTAAAATATAAAATAAATTGTGTTGACTTGTCAACTCCAAACTTAATTTATTTTTCAGTTTGGTCAATTGATTTATTAAAATATGTTGTGAAACATATGATTTGGGAAACAAAATATGAGTTCTACAACAAAGTGAGGATCACATTTGATTTCATGAAGGAGAAATTCGTTCATGAAATTTAGTGCAAATAAATAGGAAAATATTCTTTGTTGGGTGTAAAATTGGAGAATGTTTAGGGTGAGAGACTAAAATCCCCAATTTGGTCTTAGTGTTCAAAACTAAAGCGAGAGTCAGCCTTCAGGTTAAGGGAAGTGGGAGCTCTGGAGTGGGAGCTGGTATCCTCCTAGCCTAGCCATGGATTTAGGGACTAAACCTAAGATAGCCAATGATTTTCTATGCATTGTATGAGGGTAGGGAATTAAAATTGCTCTTATTTAGCATAATACATATTAAAAACATTTATCTCATCTCATTTTACAAGAATTTTATTATAGTGGGAAGGAAGCTTTTTCACATAAGAAATCTTCATTACCTAAACATAGTTTTTAGATTAGTATTTAATATTTAAAATTTACATTTCCATTTTGCTAATCGTTAAGTAATTTAGTTTAGTTATTATCTAAACATTTGAAATTAGTGATAGTGATTTCGTTTGATTTTCTATAATTTTCCTGTTAAAATTTATCATTGTTAGCTTATACCTTCCCCGTGGGATCGATGATTGGGGCTTAAATAGAAAGTCCATTATTACTTGATAACGATACGTATACTTGTGTAGAATCTCATTATTAATTGCCTATAATTATATAAATTTTACACAACTTACTTTTCATATAAGGATCAATTTTTTGGTGTTGTAGTGGTGTGAAATTCATAAATCCTTACATATAAAAATTCAGGATAAAGTTTTTGGTGCCGTTGCGTGGGGAAGGTAACAATTAAATTTAATTAAATTAAATAGTTTTGATAAATTAGGAAATTTAGATAATATATATATACAAATTTATAAAAACATTAAAAAATATATATATAAAATCCAAAAAGAAATTTAATTAAGATTATATTTTTTAAAGAAATTTTACTTTGCTTGTTTTATTTTTTTATGCAAAATATTGAATGTGAAGGTTTAGTACCTTACTATTCAGAATTAGAATGTATTATTAGAAAAATTTGAAAGTAACAAAGAGAAACTAAAAATTTTAATGAAATGGCAAATAATATAGAAAATCAAATAAATGAAAATTGATAAAGCCCTTTAAAAGATTATCCAAATCCGACAGCAGATGAACTTCATTTAACTATTCAAAATCTTAGTGTTGCTGCTAATTCATTTGAACTTAAACCAGCTACTATCTAAATGATACAAAATAATCAGTTTGGAGGATCACCTACTTAAGATTCTAACTTACATCTTGCTAGTTTTCTTGACATTTGTGCTATATTTTAATATGATGGAGTGTCTAATGATGTTGTTAGGCTTAGACTTTTTCCTTTCTCATGAAGCGATAAAGCCAAAACTTGGTTAAATTCATTAGAACCCGGAACTATTAGAACTCGGGGAGAACTATCACAAAATTTCTTGGCTAAATTGCTAAGCTTAGAAATGATATTACATCTTTTTGTCAGTTTGAAGGGGAATCGATATATGAAGCCTGGGAAAGATTTAAGGATCTTCTTAAAAAGTGTCCACACCATGCTTTGTTAGATTGGTTATTAGTTTAAACATTTTATAATGGATTGGCAGGATCATTAAGATTTATTATAGATGCTGCTGCGGGTGGATCACTGATGTCAAAAGCTTTTTATGAAGCTTATTCTTTAAATGAAGAAATGACTAATAACAATTTTTAATGGCTCTCTGAAAGGATAAATCCTAAGAGAGTAGCCATTTTTCATGATTCTGATGCAATGTCTATTTTGGCATCTCAAATTGCTGTTATTTCTAAAAATATTGATCAAATAGGAGTGAACTATTCTGAAATACCCCTAGTATTAGAGGAAAATTCACTATGACAGATTATTGATACTCAATAATCTTATGAAGCTTTAAACACTATAAATAATCGAAATAACAATCCCTATTAAAATTATTTTAACCCTTGATGGAAACATAACTCTAATTTTAGTTGGAATAATTATAATAATTTGGTAAATCCATGTGGAAATCTAAACAATCAAGGAAATTCTAATTCTCAACCATATTATCCTCCAGGATTTAACTCCAATTCTTACCCACAAGTTAAAGAAAAGAGGTTGACAATGGAAGAAGTGATGTTGAATATGGGAATTTAAATACAGAATCAAGGGGCTGCTATTAGAAATATTGAAAATCAATTAGGACATATTGCTACTGTACTTAGTAACAGACCTTCTGAAATTCTTCCGAGTACTGTGGAAGTTAATCCAAAAGATCAAAATAAAGAGCAAATTAAAGTTATTCAGTTACTAAATAGAAAGGAAACTGAAACAAGGATCCAAAGAGAAACTGAAGTTAATAAAGAGAAGGAAGAAATGGATAATAATCAACAGAAAAAGGACAAACACAGGTTCCTGTAAAAAAACCATTACCTCTGTTTCCTTGAAGACTGAAGCAGAATAATAAAGATAAACAATTTAAAAAATTTTTGGAAATCCTTAAGAAGTTAATGATAAATATTCCTTTTATTGAAGCTTTGGAACAAATGCCAAGTTATTTGAAATTTATGAAGGATGTACTAAATAAGAAAAGGAAGTTTATAGATCATGAGACCGTTGCACTCAGTAAAGAGTGTAGTGCCATTATTTAGAAAAAGCTTCCTAAAAAAATTAAAAGATGTTGGTAGCTTTACTATACCATGTGAAATTGGTGAAATGTTTTATGGAAAGGGTTTATCTGATTTAGGAGAGAGTATTAATCTTATGTCATTATCGACCTTTAAAAGTTTATATTTTGGAGAAATTTCCCCTACTGCTATAACTCTTTAGTTAGCTGACCGATCAATAACTTATCCAAAAGAACTTATAGAAGATGTACTAATCAATGTGGATAAATTTATTTTCCATGTAGACTTTATAGTATTAGATATAGAGGAAGATAAAGAGATTTGTTTTATTTTAGGGAGACCATTTCTTGTAATAGGAAAAGCTGTAATAGATGTATAAAAAGGAGAATTAATAATGAGAGTTAATGATCAAGAAGTAAAATTTAATATGGCAAAATCTATGAAATATTCTACAATAGAAAAAGATAATGAATGCTTCAGGATGGAAGTAGCTGAGCATTTAAGTAATGAAGTATTTAAGAAAGAATTTGAAGATAAATTTACGGAAGGAGAAATTTTTGAAAATGAAGATGAAGTTAAAGAAGAAGATTTGGATTATATTTAGAGCAAATTTGAAAAGTTAGACTTGTTGGAAAACGATAGTAAAAATCTTATTCTTTCAAGTATTAAACCACTTGAACTTGAATTAAAAATATTACCTGCCCATTTAAAGCATGTATTTTTAAGAGAATCTTCTACATTGCCTGTTATTATATCTTTCAAGTTAACTGAAATTCAGGAAGAAAAGCTAGTAGAAATGTTGAAAAAGTATGAAAAGGCTTTTGGATGGGCTTTAGCAGATATTAAAGAAATTAGTCCTTCAATTTGTATGCACATAATTTTATTAGATGAACTATATGAACCTAAAGCTGATCCTCAGAGAAGATTAAACCCAATAATGAAAGAAGTTGTTAAAAAAAAGATTTTAAAATGGTTAGAAGTTGGAATTATATATCCTATTTCAAATAGTGTTTGGGTAAGCCCAGTTTACCATATTCCAAAGAAAGGAGGAGTGAATGTTGAAGAAAATGAGAAAAATGAATTAATACCAATAAGATAAGTAACTGGTTGGCGAATTTGCATTGACTATAGAAAAATAAATATGGCCACCAGAAAAAATCGCTTTCCTTTACCCTTTCTAGACCAAATGTTGGATAGATTGGCTGGAAATAAGTATTATTATTTTTTAGATGGATACACCAGTTATCACCAAATTCCAATTACTCTAGAGGATCAACAGGAAACAACATTTACAAGCCCATATGGAACATTTGCTTTTCATAAAATGCCTTTTGGACATGCAATGCACCTGCAACATTTCAAAGATGGATGATGTCAATTTTTAGTAATTTTATAGAACATGGAACGGAAGTGTTTATGGATGATTTTTTAATATTTGGAACTTTTTTTGAATTATTTCTTAATAATTTAGAAAAAGTTATAGAAGTATGTGTCGGCGCTATTTTGGGGATTGGAGGGGAGTTGCCCGTAAGAAGCTGTCAGTCATTGGAATCAAAATCTCGTCGCCCGACTAATAAAGATGTTGAAGTATGAAATCAAACTAACCCATATTTTTCATAGTTTAACATGAAAGAACACTGTACCTCAAAACATGTATCTATCCTGGGGATAAACACAAGACTTGAGGATGAGGCTCGATCAAATAAACTAAGGAAAGTATGACGTCCGGTCCCATAGTTTTCATAGTTTAAAATGAAAGAGCACTGTACCTCAAATCCTATATCTATCCCAAAGCACACAAGACTTAGGATGAGGCTCGATCAAATAAACTAAGGAAAGTATGACGTCCGTTTGGTCTGTGAAACCTTTATATTTGCTAACAAGTTCCCCTATTTCATATGAAGGATTAAATAGGGTTTATATTAAGCTGGGTTCAAACATGATTTCTATAAGGGCAAGCCCCTACAGTTAATTACATTTAAATGACCAAAGCCACCTAAGAAGACTCTTGATAAAAATCAAGAAAAATTATCTTCAAGGAATCTCAAATGGTAGAACGCTTCAATGAAATCGGACGTAGAGTTGTGAAAGGGGACTCGTTCAAATTTGGAACATTTTTATTGTAGAATCCAAAGGAAGAAGAACTAGGGGATGTCATGGATCCAGAGGAGAACCTCAGTGACTTCCCAAGCTATCCTAATGTTTGGCTTCAGTTTTAAGGTGAAATATTTAGGTGTTTCATCCTGCCAATTTTATTAGTTAGGGCTTATATTTGTGTGAAATGATCACACAAATTGGAGAAATATTTAGGTGTTTTATCCTGCCAATTTTATTAGTTAAGGCTTACATTCGTGTGAAACTATCATCCTGTCAATTTCATTATTTAGGGCTTACATTCATGTGAAATTATCGCACAAATAGCCTGAATTGAGGATTTAGGTCGTGACGAACGACAACCTCGGAATCCTAAGACGAGTTAGGGCTTATATTGTACAACAGAGCTATACAAAGGCCTAAAGATGTTTTATTAGTTAGGGATTACATTTGTGTGAAATGATCACACAAATAGCCTGGAAGATGTGAGAGAGGTCGTGACAAACGACAACCTCGGAATCCTAAGACGAGTTAGGGCTTATATTGTATAACAGGTTATTAGTTAGGGCTTACATTCGTGTGAAATGATCACACAAATATCCTGAAAGATGTGAGGGCATCCTGCCAATTTTATTAGTTAGGGCTTACATTCGTGTGAAATGATAACACAAATAGCCTGGAAGATGTGAGGATTTAGGTCAAGGGCTTACATTTATGTGAAATGATCACACAAATAGCCTGAAAGATGTGAGGATTTAGGTCATACATTCGTGTGAAATGATCACACAAATAACCTGGAAAATGTGAGGATTTAGGTCGTGACAAACGACGAAATGATCACACAAATAGCCTGGAAGATGTGAGGGTTTAGGTTGTGACAAACGACAACCTTTTCGTGTGAAACGATCACACAAATAGCCTGGAAGATGTGAGGGTTTAGGTTGTGACAAACGAAAATCTCGAATGATCACACAAATAGCCTGGAAGATGTGAAGATTTAGGTCGTGATAAACGACAACCTCGGCTAAGACGAGTTAGGGCTTATATTATATAGCAGGGCTATACAAAGGCCTAAAGATAAGGTGATGCAAATAGCCTGGAAGATGTGAGGATTTAGGTCATGACGGACGACAACCTCAGAATCCTAAGATCAAATAGCTTGGAAGATGTGAGGATTTAGGTCGTGACGAACGACAACCTCAGAATCCTAAGATCAAATAGCCTGGAAGATGTGAGGATTTAGGTCATGATAAACGACAACCTCGGAATCCTAAGATGTATAGCCTGGAAGATGTGAGGATTTAGGTCGTGACAAACGACAACCTCGGAATCCTAAGACGGTATAGCCTGGAAGATGTGAGGATTTAGGTCGTGACAAACGACAACCTCAAAATCCTAAGATGATTTAAGAGTATATTGTATAGCAGGGCTATGCAAAGGCCTAAAGATAAGGTGAGGATTTACGTTGCATGAGAATAGCAGGGCTATGCAAAGGCCTAAAGATAAGGTGAGGATTTACGTTGCATAAGCAAGAAAAAGAGGGCTATGCAAAGGCCTAAAGATAAGGTGAGGATTTACGTTGCATAAGAAAGCAACCTCGAGGTGGGTTATGCAAAGGCCTAAAGATAAGGTGAGGATTTACGTTGCATAAGCAAGCAACCTCAAAATCCCATGGCTTTGTTATTTAATTCTACGGAAGGAAGATTGGTTTAGCTGGGGAAGACAGTTTTTGCTGTTGAAGATGGCCATGCTGCCCACCATTCTAGCTCCAAGCTCCTTGCCATGACAAGTTTGAGTTATCTAGTGTGTTAAGTTATAATATCAAATCATGTGGCCCTATGGTTGAAGTTTTTTAAATTTTATAAGGGCATATTAAAGTTGATTAGAGCGACACCGGTTAGGATCCTACGGTTCCCTCATTCCGGCATCACTATTTTCTATTAAATTTACTTAGTCCAAATAAACTTACTAAACCCAACTTAACGAGTTCCATAATTTCATTTAAACTGTGGGAAGCCTCGTTAGCAATCGTAGGTTACCTCCTCTGAGGGATTCCCGATCATCCAATAGAGACGTCTTAATTTAGTTGAATTTTTAGTGTTATTTGTGATTAAATTTTGAGTTGTTTTATATTTTGAATGTTATGGGGGTGAATTTTATCTTGGCTGATTTTAGTTTTAGTTTTTGTTATGGGTTTTGGTTATGTGGCTATCCTGATGGTTTTAGTTTTCATGAAGGGTGACATCGTTGTTTAGCATGCAAATTTTTAGGTATAAAAGTACAGTATGAAAGTTCAGGAAAGACAACGCTGAAAACAGTAAAAGTGTACCTGGCGAGTCTTCTCGTTCCACCACCTGAAATTTAAAATGCATGTTAAGGCCATTTATGAAGAGCAGGAAAGGTAAAATTTTGGTAATTTTCCTAACCCTATGTCATATCTTGGTGAGTACTTAAAAGTTTAATTAAGGATGATTTCATTGAGCAAAGTATATTAAGTTTAATAGACCTCTGAGGTATCCAACAAGTTAGGAGGAGGAAGCAAGTCCATGTCTCCCTCTCGCCAACTGGTGAAAAGCCTCGAGTCCATTTAAACTTACAATGTTGCTTAGTGGTTCATCCTATAAATACCCTTATTACTCAGTGAACCCTGATGTCTCAATTATCCTTATGAATAGGGTAATTGTCACTTATCATTTAATTTGAAAATTATGTAGGTGAAGACCCTTAAAGAGGCAAGTTAATATAATTTGAACACTTAGCCAAATTTTTTAATCCTAATTGGGCTTAGTGGTGTTTCAGGGATGTTTGATTTAATTATGTTTATTTCTATAATCCTTATTTAGTCAATTTTTTATTTAGCTTAAGTCACCACTAAGCCCTTAAGACTTAAGTGAGTGTCTTAATTTGTTTTGAAAAGGGTTAAGCTTTAAGTGGTGATGATTCATGATTTGGATTCTATTTGAAAAACCAAAATAGGGGTATTAAATTGATTAAGTATTTGCTTCAAAAGTCATAACCCTATGTCCAGAATCATTTAATTTCAATAGAATCAAGATAGGAGTATTAAATTGATTAATTATTGACTTCAAAATTCATACCCCTAAGTCCAAGATCATTTAATTTTAATAAACTTCATTAATAATTTAGAAATTTATTAATCTTAATTAAGAAAGTGCAATTGGTTTCTACCAATTAACTCATAATTTAGAAATTTATTAATCTTAATTAAGAAAGTGAGATTGGTTTCTACCAATTAAACCCTTTAGNCAAGATTTTTAATTAAAAATATTTTTACAAGATATGGAATGCTAAGACTAATCATTACCGATGGAGGATCTCGTTTTAGGAATGCAACAATTGCAAGATTAGTGGATAAATATAATATATTGCATAAAATTGCAACTAATCATTTCCGTACTAGTGGTTTGATAGAAGAATTTAATCATGAACTTAAAAGAATTTTGAAAAAAAGTGTGAATCCTAATATAATTTATAGGTTTGATAGATTGATACTACATTATGGGTATACATGACAGCTTATAACACCTATAGGAATGTCCCCATATAGATAAATTTTTGGAAAAGCTTGCCACTTGCCAGTGGAATCGGAGCATAAAGCTTTGTGAGCTATTAAGGAATTCAATTTAATTTGAAAGATGCTAGTGAGAAAAGATTATTATAATTGAATGAGTTGAAGAGATTAGAAATGAATCTTATGATAATGCTAAGATTTATAAGGAAAGAATGAAAGAATGGCATGATCAAAAGTTAATAAAAAAGTAATTTGAGCCTGGACAGGAAGTTTTATTAATGAATACAAGATTAAAATTCTTCTTAGAAAACTAAAGTCTTGGTGGAAAGGGCCATTCAAAATTGTAAGAGTATATGATTATGGAGTTGTTAATATTGAAGATCCCAAGACTGGAAGGATATTTAAAGTGAATGGGCACAGATTGAAACCATATTTTGATGGTCAAACATCAGTTTTTAAAGTTACTGCAATATTGAGTATCCTAGAATAAAAACTAGAAATATCAGACTGACGACATTAAACCAAGCCCCTTGTGGGGGCAACACATATTTATCATTGTTTATTTTATTTTTATGTTTTTGTTCAGAATACGATACATATATTTATAATTGTATTTTTATAGATTCTATGTATTAGAGAAATTTTTTATTAAGAAAATATTTAAAACATCTTTATTTAACTAATTGTAAGAAAAATTTGAGAATATATTGGATCAAAATTGAAATGGTGAAATTTTTTGGAACTGGCGCATGCTGCAGTATATTTGCACCTGAAGCACCATATTCTAGAAAGCTGGCACTTGAAGCGCCAGAATCGACGCATGAAGCTCCACAATAATGAAAATGACTTAAAATGTTTTAAAAGGCGGTTTTTGGTGGGTTCTTCTCATTATAACTCCTAAAAACTAATTTTAAAGTCCATTTTAGTGAGGAAAACTAGGGAAGAGTCACTAGTTTTCACCTCTTATGGCTTCTCACTCTAAAAATTCCACTAGATTTAAAATTTTCAACTGGAGAAATTCTGTTACTTTTGATGCGCAAAAGTTACAAGATCGTGTTCTTTTGAAGAAGAGGCTAATCAAAGAAAGGGAGTTTATGAATTGAGGATTCAACGCACCGAATACTCGTCGAGGATTCAACGCACTGAATACTCAAGTAGAAGAAATTATTGCGTAGAGACATTAGGAAGTGCTTTGTTACACTATTTCCGCCATCGTTGCTCCTATGGTGAAAGATTTTTTATGCAAATCTTCATGTAATCAACCAAGGAATTATCTATGTGTGAGGCAGGTTTGTGTAATTCACTCCTTCAAGAATAAACAAGATGTTTATGATTGAAAGTGTGTCTGTTTGCCACTCACAAATTTACCACTACGAGAGATATTATGACCAAACTTTATCGATACTTTTAGAATGAAGATAAAAATTTTGAGGCCAGAAAAGATGGAAATGTAAGTTTTTCTTCATCATTATTAAATCCTTCTTCTAAGGCATGACATTTCTTTATTGCAACAAAATTACTCCCCACTATGAAAATCAGTAAGGTAAATAAGGAAAGTGTTATTTTAAATTATTGTATTCAAACTGGAAAGCCTATTGATATTGGAGCAAAAATTCTAAAATCAATTTTGGGTTTGATTATCAATGGATCTCCAACTGGATTGGGGCATCCATCAAATATTTTCCTACTTTACAGCCAATTGCAAGTACCTTATAAGAGTTGGTAGAAAGTGCTTCTTCCTTGGAAGTTGATGGATCCACAAGTATATTGCAACTGTGTTAGAATGAGAGATGAAAATGATATGAATGTACTAATAGATCAAGCATCCCAGAATTCATTTCCTATTCAGCCTTACTTTAGGATTAATAAGATAGAAAAAGAGGTATAGAACCCTCTGCATGTGACACAAAGCAAAAAAGATGAAATTTGGAGTCAAAATGACATTTTTGAAGAAATGCTCAGTGTCGGCAGCGCCGACGGTGCAAAATAATTTAACACTGAAGATTTTTACTCAGTGCCGATGGCGCCAGACTAGCACCGACGACGCTAAAGGCTGTGTAGACCTCGTTTCTAGAAGGTTCGATGTATTTGGATGACTTTTTGAAGAGTTTTTGGAGGCACCTCTTGGAGAACTGACCTTGGGCACTATTTGGGGCCAAATTTGTTCAGAAAATGGGCTCCTCTACATTTTTCACTCTTCTACATTCTTTTTTTGCTCAACATCATTCCATTCCACTACCATATTGGATTCAATTAGTGATTTTTCTTTTCATAGTTTTGTGGTGAGATTTAGTGTGAAACTTTCTGTATAAGTCTTGGAGAAGGAGAAAAGTGAGAGAATTCTTCTTCGTGAATTTTTAAGGAAAGGCTACAAAGGATTTGCTTTGAGAAAGAGTTCCAGATAAGTTTTTTTGTTTATTTAGTGTTGTATGAAATTTCTTTTATATATAAAATTTGTGTTTTGTCGTATCTTTCTCATGAAGTCTAAGTAGTTCCCTTTATCTTTCCCCCTACTCTGAGATATGGTGAAATGAAGAGATAAAATGAATGTACCATAATTAAAATATAAAATAAATTGTGATGACTTTTTAACTCCGAACTTAATTTATTTTTCAGTTTGACCAATTGATTTATTAAAATATGTTGTGAAACATATGATCTGGGAAACGGAGTATGAGTTCTAAAACAAAGTGAGGATCACATTTGATTTCATGAAGGAGAAATTCGTTCATGAAATTTAGTGCAAATAAATAGGAAAATATTCTTTGTTGGGTGTAAAATTGGAGAATGTTTAGTGTGAGAGAATAAAATCCCCAATATGGTCTTAGTGTTCAAAACTAAAGCGAGAGTCAGCCTTTAGGTTAAGGGAAGTGGGAGCTCTAAAGTGGGAGCTGGTATCCTACTAGCCTAGCCATGGATTTAGGGACTAAACCTAAGATAGCCAATGATTTTCTATGCATTGTATGAGGGTAGAGAATTAAAATTGCTCCTATTTAGCATAATACATATTAAAAATATTTAGCTCATCTCATTTCACCAGAATTTTATTATAGTGGGAAGGATGCTTTTTCACATAAGAAATCTTCATTACCTAAACATAGTTTTTAGATTAGTATTTAATATTTAAAATTTGCATTTCCATTTTGCTAATCGTTAAGTAATTTAGTTTAGTTAATATCTAAACATTTGAAATTAGTGATAGTGATTTCGTCTGATTTTCTATAAATTTCGTGTTAAAATTTATCATTGCTAGCTTATACCTTCCCCGTGGGATCGATATTTGGGGCTTAAATAGAAAGTCCATTATTATTTGATAACGATACGTATACTTGCATAGAATCCCATTATTAATTTCCTATAATTATATAAATTTTACACAACTTAATTTTTATATAAGGATCAATATTTTGGCGTTGTAGTGGTGTGATTCATAAATCCTTACATATAAAAATTCAGGATCAAGTTTTTGGTGTCGTTGCGTGGGGAAGGTAACAATTAAATTTAATTAAATTAAATAGTTTTGATAAATTAGGAAATTTAGATAATATATATATACAAATTTATAAAAACATAAAAAAATATATATAAAAAATCCAAAAAGAAATTTAATTAAGATTATATTTTTTAAAGAAATTTTACCTTGCTTGTTTTATTTTCTTATGTAAAATATTGAATGTGAAGGTTTAGTACCTTACTATTCAGAATTAGAATGTATTATTAGAAAAATTCAAAAGTAACAAAGAGAAACTAAAAATTTTAAAGAAATGGCAAATAATATAGAAAATCAAATAAATGAAAATTGATAAAGCCTATTAAAAGATTATCCAAATCCGAGAGCATATGAACTTCATTTAACTATTTAAAATCTTTGTGTTGCTGCTAATTCATTTGAACTTAAACCAACTACTATCCAAATGATACAAAATAATCAGTATGGAGGATCACCTACTGAAGATTCTAACTTACATCTTGTTAGTTTTCTTGACATTTGTGCTACATTTTAAAATGATGGAGTGTCTAATGATGTTGTTAGGCTTAGACTTTTTCCTTTTTCATGAAGGGATAAAGCCAAAACATGGTTAAATTCATTAGAACCCGGAACTACTATAACTTGGAGAGAACTATCACTAAAATTCTTGGCTAAATTTCTAAGCTTAGAAATGATATTACATCTTTTTGTGAGTTTGAAGGGGAATCAATATATGAAGCCTGGGAAAGATTTAGGGATCTTCTTAGAAAGTGTCCACACTATGCTTTGCTAGATTGGTTATTAGTTTAAACCTTTTATAATGGATTGGTAGAATCATTAAGATTTAATATAAATGCTGCTGCGGGCAGATCATTAATGTCACAAGCTTTTTATGAAGCTTATTCTTTAAATGAAGAAATGGCTACTAACAATTTTTAATGGCTCTCTGAAAGGATAAATCCTAAGAGAGTAGCCAGTTTTCATGATTCTGATGCAATGTCTATTCTGGCATCTCAAATTGCTGTTATTTCTAAAAATATTGATCAAATAGGAGTGAACTATTCTGAAATACCCCTAATATTAGAGGAAAATTCACTATGATAGATTATTGATACTCAATAATCTTATGAAGCTTTAAACACTACAAATAATTGAAATAACAATCCCTATTTGAATTATTTTAACCCTTGATGGAAAAATAACCCTAATTTTAGTTGGAATAATCATAATAATTTGGTAAATCCATGTGGAAATCTGAACAATCAAGGAAATCCTAATTCTCAACCATATTATCCTCCAGGATTTAACTCCAATTCTAACCCACAAGTTAAGGAAAATAAGTTTACAATGGAAGAAGTGATGTTGAATATGGGAAATCAAATACAAAATCAAGGGGTTGCTATTAGAAATATTGAAAATCAATTAGCACATATTGCTTCTGTACTTAGTAACAGACCTTCTGAAATTCTTCCGAGTACTATGGAAGTTAATCCAAAAGATCAAAATAATGAGCAAATTAAAGCTATTCAGTTACTAAATAGAAAAGAAACTGAAACAAGGATCCAAAGAGAAACTGAAGTTGATGAAGAGAAGGAAGAAATGGATAATAATCAACAGAAAAATGACAAACACAGGTTCATGTAAAAAAACCATTACCTCTGTTTCCTTGAAGACTGAAGCAGAATAATAAAGATAAACAATTTAAAATTTTTTTGGAAACTTTAAGAAGTTGACGATAAATATTCATTTTAATGAAGCTTTGGAACAAATGCCAAGTTATGTGAAATTTATGAAGGATGTACTAAAAAAGAAAAGGAAGTTTATAGATCATGAGACCATTGCACTCAGTAAAGAGTGTAGTGCCATTATTCAGAAAAAGCTTCCTAAAAAATTAAAAGATTTTGGTAGCTTTACTATACCTTGTGAAATTGGTGAAAAGTTTTATGTAAAGGCTTTATCTGATTTAGGATCGAGTATTAATCTTATGCCATTATTGACCTTTAAAAGTTTATATTTTGGAGAAATTTCCCCTACTACTATAACTCTTCAGTTAGCTGACCAATCAATAACTTATCCAAAAGCATTGATAGAAGATGTATTAATCAATGTGGATAAATTTATTTTCCGTGTAGACTTTATAGTATTTGATATGGAGGAAGATAAAGAGATTCCTTTTATTTTAGGGAGACCATTTATTATAATAGAAAGAGCTGTAATAGTTGTATAAAAAAGAGAATTAATAATGAGAGTTAATGATAAAGAAGTAAAATTCAATATAGTGAAATCTATGAAATATCCTACAATAGAAAAAGATAATGAATGCTTGAGGATGGAAGTAGTTGAACATTTAAGTAATGAACTATTTAAGAAAGAATTCAAAGATAAATTTAAGGAAGGAGAAATTTTTGAAAATGAAGATGAAGTTAAAGAAGAAGATTTGGATTATATTTAGGGCAAATTTGAAACATTGAACTTGTTGGAAAACGATAGTAAAAATCTTATTCCTTCAAGTATTAAACCACCTGAACTTGAATTAAAAATATTACTTGCCCATTTAAAGCATGTATTTTTAAGAGAATATTATACATTGCCTGTTATTATATCTTTCAAGTTAACTGAAATTTAGGAAGAAAAGCTAATAGAAATGTTGAAAATGTATAAAAAGGCTTTTGGATGGACTTTAGCAGATATTAAAGAAATTAGTCCTTCAATTTGTATGCACATAGTTTTTTTAGATGAACAATATGAACCTAAAGCTGATCCTCAGAGATGATTAAACCCGATATTGAAAGAAGTTGTTAAAAAAGAGATTTTAAAATGGTTAGAAGTTAAAATTAAATATCCTATTTCAAATAGTGTTTGGGTAAGCCCAGTTTACCGTATTCTAAAGAAAGGAGGAGTGAATGTTGAAGAAAATGAGAAAAATGAATTAATACCAACAAGATAAGTAACTGGTTGGCGAATTTGCATTGACTATAGAAAAATAACAATGGCCACCAGAAAAAATCGTTTTCCTTTACCCTTTCTAGACCAAATGTTGGATAGATTGGCTGAAAATAAGTATTATTATTTTTTAGATGGATACACCAATTATCACCAAATTCCAATTACTCCAGAGGATCAACAGGAAACAACATTTACAAGCCCATATGGAACATTTGCGTTTCATACAATGCCTTTTCGACTATGCAATGCACTTGCAACATTTCAAAGATGGATGATGTCAATTTTTAGTGATTTATAGAACATGGAACGGAAGTGTTTATGGATGATTTTTTAATATTTGGAACTTTGTTTGAATTATTCCTTAATAATTTAGAAAAAGTTTTAGAAGTATGTGTCGGCACTATTTTGGGGATTGGAAGGGAGTTGCCCGTAAGAAGCTGTCGGTCATTGGAATCAAAATCCCGTCGCCTGCCTTGTAAGGATGTTAAAGTATGAAATCAAACTAACCCATATTTTTCATAGTTTAACATGAAAGAGCACTGTACCTCAAATCCTGTATCTATCCTGGAGGATAAACACAAGACTTAAGGATGAGGCTCGATCAAATAAACTAAGGAACGTATGACGTCCGTTTGGTCTGTGAAACCTTTGTATTTGCCGACAAGTTCCCCTATTTAACATGAAGGATTAAATAGGATTTATATTAAGTTGGGTTCAAACATGCTTCCTACAAGGGCAAGCCCCTACAGTTAATTACATTTTAAATGACCAAAGTCATTTAAGAAGACTCTCGATAAAAATCAAGAAAAATTATCTTCAAGGAATCTCAAATGGGAGAACACTTCAATGAAATCAGACGTAGAGGTGTGAAAGGGGACTGGTTCAAATTTGGAACATTTTTATTGTAGAATCCAAAGGAAGAGGAACTAAGGGATGTCATCAATCCAGAGGAGGACCTCGGTGACTTCCCAAGCTATCCTAATGTTTGGCTTCAGTTTTGAGGAGAAATATTTAGGTGTTTCATTCTGCCAATTTTATTAGTTAGGGCTTATATTTGTGTGAAATGATCACACAAATTGCCTGGAAGATGTGAGGATTTAGGTCGTGACAAACGACAACCTCGGAATCCTAAGACGAGTTAGGGATTATATTGTATAGCAGAGCTATGCAAAGGCCTAAAGATAAGGCGAGGATTTACGTTTCATAAGCAAATAACCTCAAAATCCCATGGCTTTGTTGTTTAAGTCTAATGAAGGAAGATTGGTTTAGTTGGGGAAGACAGGTTTTGCTGTTGAAGATGGCCATGCTGCCCACCATGCTAGCTCCAAGCTCCTTTCCACGACAAGTTTGAGTTATCTAGTGTGTTAAGTTATAATATCAAATCAGGTGGCCCTATGGTTGAAGTTTTTTAAATTTTATGAGGGCATATTAAAGTTGATTAGAGCGACACCGGTTAGGATCCTACGGTTCCCTCATTCCGGCATCACTATTTTCTATTAAATTTACTTAGTCTAAATAAACTTACTAAACCCAACTTAACGAGTTCCATAATTTCATTTAAACTGTGGGAAGCCTCGTTAGCAACCGTAGGTTACCTCCTCTGAGAGATTCACGATCATCCAATAGAGACGTCTTAATTTAGTTGAATTTGTAGTGTTATGTGACAAATTTTGAGTTGTTTTATATTTTGAATGTTATGGGGGTGAATTTTATCTTGGTTGATTTTAGTTTTAGTTTTGGTTATGGGTTTTGGTTTTGTGGCTATCCTGATGGTTTTAGTTTTCATGCAGGGTGACATCGTTGTTTAGCATGCAAATTTTTAGGTATAAAAGTATAGTATGAAAGTACAAGAAAGACAACGCTGAAAACTGTAAAAGTGTACATGGCGAGTCTTCTCGTTCCACCACCTGAAACTTAAAATGCATGTTAAGGCAATTCATGAAGAGAAGGAAAGGTAAAATTTTAGTAATTTTCCTAACCCTATGTCATAGCTTGGTGAGTACTTAAAAGTTTAATTAAGGATGAATTCGTTGAGTCAAAGTATATTAAGTTTAATAGACCTCTGAGGTATCCAACAAGTTAGGAGGAGGAAGCAGGTCCATGTCTCCCTCTCGCCAACTAGTGAAAAGCCTCGAGTCCATTTAAACTTATAATGATGGTTCATCCTGTAAATACCCTTTATACTCAGTGAACCCTGATGTTTGAATTATCCTTAAGAATAGGGTAATTGTCACTTATCATTTAATTTGAAAATGATGTAGGTGAAGACCCCTAAAGAGGCAAGTTAATGTATTTTTAACACTTAGCCAAATTATTTAATCCTAGTTGGGCTTAGTGGTGTTTCAGGGATGTTTTATTTAATTATGTTTATTTATCTAATCCTTATTTAATCAATTTTTTATTTAGCCTAAGTCACCACTAAGCCCTTAAGACTTAAGTGAGTGTCTTAATTTGTTTTGAAAATTGTTAAGCTTTAAGTGGTGATGATTCATGATTTGGATTCTATTTGAAAAACCAAAATAGGGGTATTAAATTGATTAAGTATTGGCTTCAAAAGTCATAACCCTAAGTCCAGGATCCTTTAATTTCAATAAACTTCCAAATTTTAATAATTTAGGAATTTATTAATCTTAATTAAGAAAGTGTGATTGGTTTCTACCAATTAACCCCTTTGTGTTTCAAACATCAAATAAATTGATTAAAATTAGAGGTTACCCACTTTCCCTCCTTGAATTAAGCCTAAATGTTAATTAAGCCAAAATTTCCAAAATTACACATTTGCCCTTAAGGCTCTAACACCTCATAATTTGTCAAATTCAATTCAAAGGACTTTGAAATTTTTCTCCTACCTCATTCATGGGTCAATTAAGACATGAGAGGAGAAAATATGATTTTTCAAAATTTAATTTAATTTTTATAATTATTTTCATGCAAAAATAAGATTTTTCAAAGAAAATTCCTAACTTGACCAAGGTAAAGTCTAATTCCTCAAAATTTCTACTTGATGTAGATCTAGACCAGACAAGCCTTTAGATAAAATTTCATAACTTCTTGATTTCTCTGTGATTTATTAGAATTATTTTAATTTTTGGGCTATTTAATAAAAATAAAATACTTTAGGTTGTGAAAATTAAGTTTCCTATTTTTGAAAAATCTCTCTGAGGTTAGAGAACTCAGAGGAACAAATTTCATATTTTTCTGAACTTTTTTTCTTGATTTACTGGAATTATGAAAACTCATTTTTAGCTTTTTTTTAAAAGAATATTTTTAAGCTTTGAAATTCAATATCTTTTTTAAGAAAATCAAGAAAAAATATTCTAATTGTTCCTAAGTGATTATAAAGCAATTTAGAACATTTCCATGAGTTTTATTATTTTTGTGATTTTTTTGGATTTTTAATTATTCAAATTTTTAAAATAGACTAAAAATCATGTTTTTATTTTAAATATAATTTTATTTTAGAAAATATCCCTGATCATAAAGAACACAAAAACCTTTTTATTTAAAATATTAATTTATTTTTAAAAAATATCCCTGATCACAGAGAACTCAAAAAACTAAGTTTCATATTTTTTGAGTTATATTTTGATTTTTAAAAATCATTTAAATGCCAAGAGTGGTATTTATCTTTGAAAGTTAATTTAAGTTGTCAAATGAACTCAAAAAATTTTGAAATTTTTATGACGAGTTCTATGGATCATAAACCACGGTGGAGATAGAAAATCAATCCTTTTAAATTTTTATATTTTAAAAAATTAATTATCATAGTGATTTAGTGAATGTTTATATTTTCCAAAATTAATTATCTTAGTGATTTAGTGTTTGCAAAATTTAAGTTCACGACTTGACCCATAAAATTATTTTCAAAGGTTTCTCTAGTCATGGTGGACCTTCCAAAATTTTTTTAGGATTTTCTAATCAATATGGTAATTTCCATGTTTATTTTAAAGAAATAATGTGGAATAACTTGAAAAATATAGATATCTGTATAGGAACCTCCTCTGACTTTGGAAAAATCAGAAAATGTTTCCCTTGACAGAGGTTGCAACATGTCAAAGTTTCAGACCAAGATGATATATCAGTATGCATGGAGAATCAAATGATTCAAAATAGTGTTTAATTAATTAAAAATAACATATAAATAACATGGTCTTGAAATTTATTCCACATTGTTCTCCTCTGTTCACTGAGCAAGAGGGTATTTTTATTTTATTTTTGTGATTTTTCTACACAAAGATGTATTTTCTAAGTTAGAGTATTTAAATAAATAAGAAAAGCCTTATTTGTCTATTTAAACCCTGCGTGCCACCTCATTCTACGACGGCTCCGAAGGCATGTGTGGAGTGGTCTGGTTGGATGCCGCCATCAATGTAGCTTGCTGACTCAGCCCACGATTTATGTTCCAAAGCGCTGTCCGGCTCGATCTTGGCCATCCATGTGATACACACTCGATCGAACGGCTCTCCGTCATCATCTCCGATAGAATGATCCCGTGACCATCCACACTAAAACCCTAAGATCTCAGCCCATACTCAACCAAATCACTTTGGGTTTGATCTTATGGACTCGTCTAACTGAGATGAACATTTTCATATGGTTAATGTACCACGAAATCAAGCCTAAGTAGATGGAGAATCAAAATAAGCTCGGGAGGAAAAGAAGTTTTATACCTTTGATCTGAGAAGGGAGGATTCAATCAAAGATGCTCGGCACATTCATTGGGGTCCAAGGAGGTTAGGTAATGAGTCCTTCGTCTTGGTGTAAGGCCTAGGTATGAATTCGACCAACCTCGATTTCAGGTGTTGGTCTAGAGCTATGGTGGAGGCTATTTCAGAGGGTAATTTGATGGGGCTTTGTCTTCTCTTGCTGTTGTGAAGGTGCAGGCACAAGCAATTGAAGTTTGGTTGAGTGTGGAGGTGTGTTGGGTTCTGTCCTGGTTTCTGGCAAGGTTTCAAGCTCAAAATTGAGCTCCGATAATGGGAATGGATAAAGGAAAACAGTCGTAATGCACTGAGGGGTTCTTAAGGAATCTCTGTGTGAAGTATGGAGAGGCCTCTCCAAGAAAATTTTAGCACACCTCCCATGGCCGTGAGAGGTGAGTTTTTGAATGTCCATGGGGTGGCTCTCAGGGCATAAGTTTGGGTGCATTGTGGTGCTTAGGTGGAGGGTAGAGGTGCTCTTCAATTTGATTTGGATGAGTTGGCCTCTATGTTTGATTTGGGTGAGGTGCCATGGGTGTGGCTCTTGGTTTTGGGCTTTTCTAACCACTAGGCTAGCTGGTCGGCCAGGGGGAGATGGCTAGGGGCTCGGGGAACCCAGAGAAATCGATCACAATAACTTAATGCAATTGTGTTTTGATTTGGCAAAGATATCTTAAGCATGTGCATTTTTGGAAATGAGATCCCTTAATTTGGGGGACCTTTGGTTTAGGGCTTAATTTAGGTGGTTTCATGGTGTTTGGACTGGTCAATAAGTCCAACTAATGGCTGTGGTGGAGTTAATTTGGTGGCTTTAGGGTGGTTAGGTCACGTTTGTGCATGGGTCCAAGTAGGTGCAAATGACCAAAACTTGGGTTTGGGATAGGTTAGCCATGTCAATTGTCCCAAATAAATTATTGCATTTGGTTTATATGATCCTAATAAACAACTTTAGTGAAGGATGGAAGTGGTTTTGAGATCAATGGAAGGGTTAATTTGAAGGAATTTTGAACTTTAATCAATTTGGTCATGTTGGGCTAGGCTTTGGTCTAGCTTGGGTTAGCCTTCGGATAAGTCCAAATTGATTATTTGTAAATGGTCAATAGGGACCTCATGAAGAGTTTTGAACATGAATTGGATGACAATTTGGAGGTTAAGGCAATCAATTGGGTGAAATTTGAGAGTTTTCAACATGAATTGGATGCCAATTTGGAGGTTAAAGCAATCCAATAGGGACCTCATGAAGAGTTTTCAACATGAATTGGATGCCAATTTGGAGGTTAAGGCAAACAGTCTAGGCTTGGGTCTAGCTTGGGTTAGCCTTGGGCTAAGTACAAATTGATTATTGTAAATAGTTGGGACCTCATGAAGAGTTTTCAACATGAATTGGATGCCAATTTGGAGGTTAAGGCAATCAATTAGGTGAAATTTAGGGTCTAGCATGGGTTAGCCTTGGGCTAAGTCCAAATTGATTGTTTTAAATGGTCAATATGGGCCTCATGAAGAGTTTTCAACATGAATTGGATGCCAATTTGGAGGTTAAGGCAATCAATTGGGCAAAATTTGGGGTCTAGCTTGGGTTAGCCTTGGGCTAAGTCCAAATTGATTATTGTAAATGGTCAATAGGGAATTTTGGGTTAGCCTTGGGCTAGGTCCAAATTGATTGTTATAAATGATCAATAGGGACCTCATGAATAGCCTTGGGATAAGTCCAAATTGATTATTGTAAATGGTCAATAGGGACCTCGTGAAGAGTTTCTGCGGTTAGCCTTGGGCTAGGTTCAAATTGATTGTTGTAAATGGTTAATAGGGACCTCATGAAGAATTTCCAAGATTAAATTGTATGCCAATTTGGAGGTTAAGGCAATCAATTGGGTGAAATTTGGGGACTTAGCCAATTTGGGGCTGAGTTTGGGAATTTTGGATTTAGGCCAAAATCAAATGGGTTTGAGACTTTATCAAGGCCTATTGATGGTTTATTTTGATGTATAGGAATGTTATAAACATTTTTCAACATTAATTGAGGCCAATTGACTAGGCTATGGGTTCTATTTGGTAAGATTAGGTCATATGGTCAAAATTGGGGTTTTGACCCAAATCAAAATTGAGCTCAAATCATGGACCAAATTAACTTGTATTGGGTTTTTTTCTTGGTCATATGAAAAGTGAATTTGAGTTTAGGGTTGGAATTGGGGTCAATTGAGATCAAATTAATGGAAATTTGAGTTGGATTTAGGGAAATTTGGGACTTTAGAGGGCAATTTGGTGATTTTGGTTAAAGATGGTCAAATTGGCCAAATTTTGTCATTTGGTAGTTAAGATAAATGAAATTGGGAATATTTGGCATCTATTGGAATTTTTTGTGAATTTTTGGAATTTTTTGGACTTTGAGCTATGGAGGGGTATTTTGGTAATTTGGGGGTGTTTTAGGGGTAAAAGGCCAAGATGGGTATTTTGGTAGAGTTGAGGTACCAATCATCACCAACAAGCCATGAACCAATGGAAACCCCATTTTGGGTCCTCTACAACGTGGTCTTAGCTAAACCATAGCCTTAGGGCTAGTAGGTTTAGGGGACCATCTAGACGATTATCCCAAAAAGATCAAGGAATCTTGGCTAGAAATTTGAGTTCAAGCTTGTGAGTGATTGTTGGCGCAGATAAGTGTAGTGATTGTAGTGAGTGCCTTAGCCCTAGACCAACACCCAGGGTCAACCTTAAGGTCAAGCTTTCCTAAGGGTGACTCATCTTGAGTTTCCCCCATAGTGACCCCACCTATTAAGTACTTAGAGGTTGAGACCAACATGTGGAACTTCAAGTTGAATAGAGAAGAGTTTAGAATTTTTAATGGTGAGGGTACCTTTTCTAGTTTTCTAAAAATAGTCAATAGAAGAGTTTGATGGCCAGAACTTAGGCTACTAAACAGAAAAAACTAAACCTCAACCAAAAGTGAGATCAACAAATGGACTCCCAAAAGGTGCGGTGTACTGGGAAAGCATACCGCGTGTATTGGCATTGACGGATGAGATCAACAGAAACCAATACAAACTTCTAAGTCAAAAGACCCGGAGTATGTGTAGAGTTGTGTGTGTGATTTGTTTCCGCTGGGGAATTAACAGGTGATCGTTTGGTTGAAATCAAGGAGTAGAAAATCTCACTGGGGATTGGAGAGTGGACCTCGAGTTATGAAATTTCAAAGATTTCCAAAGGTTAGAAGTCAGTATGTAAGTGTTGACCTCGAGATGGGAATTGAAATTTAGATATCAATTCAAAAAGAGAGAGAGAGAGAATCAGAGTGTAAGGACTGACCTCGAATGTAATGAATAAAAAATGTAGGACTGATTCAAAAATGAGAACTGAAATGTAGGTCAATCCTCAAAAGAGAGTGTCCGATTGTAAGGACCGACCTCGAATGTAATGAATCAGAAATGTGGGACTGATTTAGAAGTGAGAATTGCAATGTAGGTCAATTCTCAAAAGTGAGTGTCGGAATGTAAGGACCGACCTCAAATATAATGAATCAGAAATGTGAGACTGATTCAGAAGTGAGAATTGGAATGTAGGTCAATTCTCAAAAGAGTGTCGGAATGTAAGGACCGACCTCAAATGTAATGAATAAAAAATGTGGGCTGATTCAGAAGTGGGAATTAAAATGTATGTCAATTCTCAAAAGAGGGTGTCAGAATGTAAGGAATGATCTCGAATGTAATGAATCAGAAATGTGGGATTGATTCAGAAGTGAGAATTGAAATGTAGGTAGTTTCTCAAAAGAGAGTGCCGGAATGAAAGGACCGACCTCGAATGTAATGAATCAGAAATGTAAGACTGATTCAAAAATGAGAATTGAAATGTAGTTGAATTCTCAAAAGAGAGTGTCTAAATGTAAGGACCAACCTCAAATGTAATGAATCAGAAATGTGGGACTGATTTAGAAGTGAGAATTGAAATGTAGGTCAATTCTCAAAAGAGAGTGTCGGAATATAAGGACCGACCTCGAATGTAATGAATCAGAAATGTGGGACTGATTCAAAAGTGAGAATTGAAATGTATGTTAATTCTCAAAAGAGGGTGTCGAAATGTAAGGACCGACCGCGAATGTAATGAATCAGAAGTGTGGGACTGATTTAGAAGTGAATATTAAAAAGTAGGTCAATTCTCAAAAGAGGGTTAGTAGCGTTGAATTTATAGAAATGTATCATGTGAAAAAGGTTGATCTTGTTGAAGGAGATTTATAAACCTTTGTGAGTTTTTGTGAAGAATGTGAAATTCTGCGAGGATGTGCAAAGAGTTAGTGTAGATAACGATGGTTGTGTTGCGCACACAAAGAGTAAGAAATTCCGAAAACGGAAGAATCTACTCAACAGGTCTGTTATATTTTCTTGTTGCTTTTATCACAATTTAATTTTTTGAAATATGCTTTTAAAGTTTTAATTTTAATAGGTTGATTTAAAAAGAAATTTGTTTTGTTATTCACTCATTTATGATTTTTTTTTCATTTGTGTTTTGTTTGTTGTTGAAGATTCGTTGTTTCATTCTGTGTTCATTGAAATTTTGAACCATCGCATGGTTCACAACTTTCATCCATTGCACAAAAAGGCAATTGATAAAAAGGCACAATTTGAGATAAATTTCCATTAATCTGCTTCGATAAAGATGTCGCAGATCAAACATAGGCTAATGTCTCAAAAAGCTACATCATGCAACTGAAATACATTGAGAATTATCTCATGCTATGAGCACATCATAAATTGAGTACATCAGATACATGTCATGCTTTTAAAAGAAAGTAAGTGAACTCTCAGTGCCAGGTATGTTGAGCTCCTGATTAAGCAGACCTTCTATGTCATGCTCCAGGAAAAGAGTTCCCTTTGCATGTACTTAGAGGTGCAACCTTCTCATAGCTCGTATGGAAACAACTCCTTTAATTCTGGGTCCTGCTTGAATCCATATGGTATTTTACTGTCATCCATTCAGTGGAAGGTTACAGACACCATACGGTGTCGTACTCCTAGAATGCAGTGCTTGGCAACGTCTGTACCATTGCCCTTGAGAACAAGTACTGAACTGACTGGAAGAGGAATCTCCACAGAACCTCTGAATTCACTAGGGTCAACAACATCAATTTCTTTTCCAAATAGAATATTGCTTTTACTCATGAATGAGACCGTGCAGAAAGGCCTCACAAAATCATGATGGTCGATGTGTGGGGGAATGCAGTCACCTTCTTCATAAATGTTGATGATGCAACTGTTAGGAATGCAAGTAGCGGGTAGAATATTCCACTTGACCATTCTCTTGATCATCCATTTTATCATCGGTGGTAACAGATCCACTTGGTCGTATCTGAGGATCCCAGGTGGTTCATAAAATTGTAGCAACAGCCGCATTGGATGGTGATTCTTCCATTTCCCTGCATCAATTTCTTCGGCTGAAAATATGTTCTCTCCATGAAAAGGCCAGCTCGTCCTCTGTCTCTTAAATTGAAGATGCAGTCCAGAATGCTTCATTCATCATTTTATAAGAAAACCCTGGCATATAGCTCCAGGCCCTCCAATATGTTGACAACTTTCCCTGAACTTCTTCAAAGAACTCGAATTCTCTTTTATTTACTCTGCTTATCTTGTAGTACTTTACCATACCAGGAGTTGGCAGCTGCCGTGGGCCTTCCTTCCTTTGGGCCTCGGCGGGAACCCAAACTGGTGTTGGTCGATCCGTAATATGAGATTCAGCCTCTAGTGGAATGTATGATCCTGGGCTCCATGGGTCGTGCTGATCCGTCCCCAATGGAACATATGGTTCATTTGTCACGAATTCTGGAGTCTGAGACTCGTTAGGGCTTGAATTGTATTCTTATAATGTACTGAAATACTGTACATGCAGAATGTTACAGCTGGGCATTCTACAAATGCGTCCGTGACTGATGTCCCTGCTGGTACCTCAACGTTGCATGTTGGGCAACCTCCGCATAAAATATCTGGAAATAGGAGCATATATGATTATGTCACAAATCCTGACTCTTCATATGTAGTGGGCAGGCTGGCAGAAGTTTCTCTCAGATATGGGTCGTAAATATGTCCCTCGGGAATGGGGGTAAGAAAACTGCTCACGTCTCTCTGGCGTTTGCGTTCCTGTCGCAGAAAGACTCTCTGTTTCTTTCGACTGGCACTTCTGCGCTGCGTCTTGTGTAGCGGAATATTCGGTAGTTGCTCACTACGGGCGGCTATCAGGTCCCTTGCTGAAGTAGCCACCATGGAGGGCAAACGGCTGGGCCCGTTAATCAGATCTTATTCCGCTATCATGTTTTTACCTTTGCGTGGCACATTGTCTTGAGTGGTCACCCTCAATAGTGTAGGTAGTCCCTCCTTTTCTTCATTGCTGACTACGTCCATTAGAGGATCCTCATAGTCCATATCAACTTGATTGAAATCCACATTGAAATCTATGACTCCTCCTTGCAGTGTCATCTCTTTATTCAGTGCAAGGTTCTAGCCGTCATGGAAGGCAAAGATCAGCCTCTGTCCTGACATTTTTCTGCAGACGATAGAAAAAAAACTTCAATGGGCCGAAACTTGGCATGAATAAGAATAAAACAAAGTATTCATTAAAGTAAATATTTGTTTGTTTTGGTGAAAAGGATTATTCATTTTATGTGTGAGTTTCGTTTAATTTAGTAGGGTATTTAAATTCAAAAGTAGAAAAGAGAACGTGTAAAGTTCAAAAATCTTTCTCAAAATTTTCATTATATTGAGGTTAATTACAAAATTTGGACCCGATCATAGACATTTAGCCAAATAGATAACTCTAAAACAATCTAAGTTTGAAATTTTCAAAGCATGTAGAGGCAAGCGGAGGTAGGCGGCATCAGGTTGCGTAATAAGTTTTCAGGTATCGTTCATTTATCGGTAACATGGGTCTTTCACCCCGAAAGTCCACTAACTGATAGGCTCCTCTTGTATAGACCTTCACAACGACAAATGGTCCCTCCCAAGTTGGCTCGAACTTCCCACCTATTTTGCGGCGAGCAAGTATTGGTCTTTTGAGCACAAGTTCGAGGTCACCAATTTTGAATGTCCTTGGGCGAACCAATTTGTCATGGGCTTGTACCATGTTTGCCTGGTAGAGCTCCAAATGTTGTCGTGCTTCCAATCGTTTTCCCTCGAGACTCTCTAGTTCTTCAAGTATGAGTTTTGCACTTTCTTCCATTGTGAGCTGGTTGGCAACGGCGACTCTGAGAGATGGTGTCTGGATTTCTAGCGGTAGCACGACCTCAGACCCATATAAGAGAATATAAGGTGTACACTGAGTGGGAGTCCTGAAAGTCGTCCAGTAAGCATACAAGACTTCTAATAGTTTGTTACGCCAATCCCTCTTATTTTCATCTAGTGTTTTCTTTAAAATCTGTACCAGTGTCATGTTGAAAGCTTCAGCCAGACCATTCATTTAGGATAGTAAATTGTAAAGTATTTCCAATCTATCCCATGTCTTCTGACGAAATTGTTGATCTTTGTGCTTTTGAAAGCTGTCCCATTGTCAGAGATTATTCTTCCCGATACTCCAAAATGGTAGACAATTTGGCCTTTGAAAAATTGAAGGATGTGCTGTGTCGTAACCTCACGTAACGGTACTTCCTCTGCCCATTTGAAGAAGTATTTTGTAGCAACAAGTATAAACCTGTGTTCTTTAGAAGAAGGAGGGTCTATTGAACCTATTATGTCCGTGCCCCGACACTCAAATGGTCGCGAGATGACAGTTGGGTGTAGCACTTTTGTAGGCTAGTGTAGGACCACCCCATGCACTTGGCACTGGTGACATCTTCTGGCTGTATCCACGCAATCAGACATCATTGCTGACCAATAATATCTGAGTCGTTTGATCCTCATTTTCATTTTTTGTCCCGACTGGTGAGCGCCAGACAATCCGGCATGTACCTCTTTATCAATATTTTGTGCCTCAACTTTGCTCAAACACCGTAGCCACATTTGGTCGAACGATCTTCTATAGAGAATATTTCCCACCAGAGCGTAAGACATAGCCCTTCTTGTGATGTGGTGCACCTCAGACTTGTCCTCCGGGAGCTTCCCAGTATGCAAATATTCTATTAATGGCTTGCACCAATCTTCGTTGATGTCCGCAATTGTATTTTTTTTTTATTTTCCAAGTTTGTGTAAAGTTTCGAAGTCATTTCAAGACAAGACTCGTCTTCCTTGCACCATGACTTCAATAAAATCCTCTGGGGAACATGTCATTTCCTTAGCGAGTTTTGCTAGAGCGTCGGCATGGGTATTATCTCCCTGAGAATCCGGTAGAAAGTCACGTAAGCGATTTGCTCTAGGAGCTTCATTGTGTACTGGTGGTACTCTGCTAGTCTTTGTTTCAGAATTCTGTACTGCCCGACAACCTATTGGATGACAAGTTGAGAGTCACCATAGATGGTAATGTTTGTTATATCCATTGAAATTGCCAACTCCAATCCGGTAATCAAAGCTTTATATTCCGCTTCATTGTTGGTGCACGGCTCTGTCAGGTGGTATGAGAACCTCAACATACCCTTATATGGCGTAATAAAAATCAAACCAATCCCTGCTTTTCTTGGTATAACTGTGCCTGATCCTTTGTCTTTCCTGGCTGATGAAGCACCATCAAAGTACATTTCCCAACGTTGCGCACTAGAAAATTCCATTTATAATATTTGCTTGTCTGGTAACTCATCGTTGAGAGAGGACCTAGCTGGCAGGGGGTGTACAGTTAGAAAGTCTGCTAGTATCTGTCCCTTGATAGCATGAATGGGAACAAAAGTTATATCAAATTTCAATAAGACCATTGACCATCTTGCTGAATGTCCAGAGAGTGTTTGGTCGGGTTGTCAAATATTGCAATGGATTAACTTTCAAAATTAGGGTGATCTTATGAGAAAGCATGTAATGTCTAAGCTTTTAAGAGGCAAAAATTAAAGTTAGACAATGCTTCTCAATAGGCAGATACCTTATCTCCATCGATATTAGACAATGATTCAAGTAGTAGAGCGCATTTTCTTTTCCCTCCTCATTGACTTGGGCTAAGAGGGCTCCAAGAGAGTCATCTAAAGCCGCAGTATAAAGTATCAACGGTTTCCCTGGGATAGGGGCTGCCAAAATAGGAGGTGTCATTAAATATTGTTTAACGCCCTCAAAGGCCCACTGACACTTCTCTTCCCAAATAAATTTGGCATCCTTTTTAATTAATGCCGAGAAAGGCTAACACCTACCTGAGAGATTAGAAATAAAGCATCTCAGATATGCCAACTTCCCATGGAAGGAACGTAGTTGCTTCAAGGTTTTAGGGGAGGAATTTCCAAGATAGCTTTAATCTTATCCAGGTCGATCTCGATTCCTCAATGACGGATAATGAATCCTAGAAATTTCTTGAAGGTAACGCCAAAGGCGCACTTTAAGGGATTCATTTTAAGGTCAAATCAGCGTAACCGTTCAAACACAATCCTCAAATCATACAAATGGTCTATTCTCTGTTTACTTTTGATGAACAAACCATTCGCGTAGCATTCTACTTGATTATGGATGAGGTCGTCAAAAATCTTCGTCATTGCGCGCTGATATGTTGCTCCGGTATTCTTTAGGCCGAACGGAATCACTGTGTAGCAGAAAATTCCAATCGGTGTTCTGAAAGTGGTAAGTGCTACATCCTCGGGAGCCATCTTAATTTGGTTGTATCCTGACGATCCATCTATGAAGGAAAAAATTTGATGTGTCGAAGCGATGTCCACCATCATTTCTGGTATAGGTAGTGGAAACTCGTCTTTCGGACATGCCTTGTTCAAATCTCTGAAGTTGACACAAACGCGGATCTGTCCATTTTTCTTTTTAACAGATACAATATTGACTAACCATGTAGGGTATTGCTCTTCTTTAACAAAATTGGCGACTATCAATTTCTTTACCTCGGTGATGACTTGTTGTTTTATTTCAAGGTGCATTCTCCTTGGAGCTTGTTTTACTAGGGTTATATTCTTGTCTATCCCAAATTTATGGACTGTAACCTTTGCTGATAGTCCTGACATTTCATCGTAGCTCCATGCAAAGCAATCTTTGAATTCTGTTAGTAATTTGACCAATTCTGAAGATTTTTCGTTATCAAGTAGAGAACTGATAAATGTAGGTTGGGGTTGTTCTTCAGTCCCGAGATTAATCTCTTTCAATTCATCAATGGTGGACTTAATTTCCTCCTCAAATTCTGGCGGAGCATCTTCTATTGGTTGATCAGTAGAGTCATCTTCTATATTGAGACAATCCTCTTCTGACCTACCAGTAACAATCATGCAAAATTCAGAATCATTGACTGGTCCAACTATATCAAATCCGAGACCTTCTTTTGAATTAGGAGTTCAACTTTTAGCATTCCATAGTTTTTCAAAAGTTGAAATTTATCTTTTGGCATTTATTTTGGTAAGTGTCCCTCTTTAATTAACTTTTGAACACAAGGCGAGAAGTAACCAAAAGGCAATTTCATAAAATCATTGGAATCAACATCTAAATTTACATGTTTTTCAAGCTCAGTAGAGGTAGAAGAATGGTAAATTTTGATCGGCTTTGAACCAACACTACGGACTTCCTTGACCTCTAAACTCTCGACCTTTTGGGGAGAATCAGAGTAAGGGTCATAGTATTCACATAGTGGACTATCCGATCATACATTGTTTCATATTCATTCCTCTCTATATCTTCTAGAGATATCTTGTACTGAGGTTTCTTCTGCTTTGTCATCATTATTTTATCTTCAGAACTGTCTTCGTCACCATTGTCAATAGTTGGCTTAGTTTGTTCAACAATTAAATTGAACTTTCCTCGTCCGCGTCCCCAGTCTCGACCTCCGGTGCCTGAACTAGAAGAACCTTCACCAACTCGTCCTAGGAGAGTGGTAGAAGGTTGTTGAAGCGGAGTTATATGGCCTAATTTTTGTGATTCTCCGGAATCTTCATCTTTTTTTTGTGATAACCTAACGAGAGAAGACAGTCCTCTTTGGAGGCGCGTAGTAGGTAGCATCTTCATGGATACCAACTTCGTGCACTGAAAATGGGTGTAGATCTCCCTTGATGCAAATTTCTTGACCATATTTGTGGTATTTAATGCACTGGTGTAGGGATGATGGACCATATTGTGCTCGTGAATCCATGGTCGACCCAATAGAGCATTAAAAGAGGTCTCAGCGTTGTTGATATGAAATTTAACAGTTATGACGAGTTCTCCAACCTTCATAAGTAATGTAATTGATCCAAGGGCTCTTTCTCCCTTTTGCTTGAATTCTCTTAACATCATTTTATCGTTCGTAAGCTCTTGAGCTTCAATATTCAAATAAGCCAATGTCCGTAGGCTAATCAAGTTAAGAGATGCCCCAGGATCTGCTAAAACTCTGGATAACACAAATCTGTCGATGTTGACAAAGATGTAGAGCGGACGGTTGTGGTCGGCGGTATCGAGCAGCAAATCTTCATCTGTGAAGGTTACCTTTGACTGTTCTCTCAATAAGCAAACTTCATCTGAGGATGTGCTTGCCAACTGAGCTAAGTAAATTTTTGGATCAAGCAAAGCTGTAACCAGAGATTCTCTCATCTCATTTGATAGGATCAGAGCATCGTAGACACTTAGTCGGGCAGGCAACTTCCTAGGATGAGCTAGCACGTTGTAGTCAACTTTGTAGGGTCCTTCGATTTTATCTCGACTATGTGATTCTTCCACTGGTGGAGGTGGGGGTATCTCTTCTCGAGTCATTATCTTTTTTTTCCATTATCTGTCGGAGCTGTTATTGGAGGTAACATTTTTCCGCTCCTTAAGTTAACTTCTGTGACTTCTTCTTCTTGAGATATAATTATTGAATTTTCCGGTGTCTTTTCCTTCTTGTTGGAAAGATGTAAGCTAATTACAAATAGTGCACCATGGAGCTTGAGAGTTGGCTCTTCGTTATCGGTGCTGTTGTATGGGACATCATTGAGTTCTTCTTCGAACTTGACAATGAGTTCATCAGACTCGAGTACAATTTGAGGATTGTTTTGGGGGTCAAGATCGTAGCTAGATCAGTCATAATCAGTTACGTTATTATCAGAAATAGTCAAACTATAGCCGAAATCACAATCAATATATTCATACGACCCCAGAGGGATAAAAAGATAGTCATACAAAGTCAAGGGTTCAAGCATTTGCTTCCCTAAATCCAAGACAACCAGTCTAGTAGAGGCATCCCCTATCCTACCCCCCGTGCTATCAATATTGGCAGTGATGCTTTTCTTTTTATTGCTCTTTATCCTTGACGATGATGGATTTTCTGGCGAAACCTTTATCTCAGGCTTGGTATGCTGCAGACTCTAAATGGAGGCTTGTTTTATGCAGACTGTATCTTGTTCAGTATCTTTTTGGACGACCTGCTCCAAACCTAATTCCATCCTCCTTCGGTATTCGTAGAAGCTTGTTTTGATGAATCTTGTATTTGATTGAGGACCCTCTTGAGTTCATCACAAGTTGTACTCCACCTGTCTGTTCCAGTATACAGATCGATTCGGGAGATTGACTCAGCTGAAATCATGTTTATGGAACATTTTTCAGGTTCTCTCAAACACTCCTTCAGGATTGTTATATTGTCTTCTTTGAGGTTCTATTTGAGCCAGTCTTTAAAGACAAAAGACTTGTCTATAGTGTGCCCAAGCAACAGGTGGTACAAGTAATAATTTGGTTCATTCTTCTTATCCACCTCTTCAGCTTTCTTTGGATCAGGTAGATTTAATTTAAGTTTCTTCATCAAAATTTTGAATATTTTAGGTACAGCCTCATCCTTAATGGAATACACAACTTTCTGTCGCTATAACAGGGATATTCTCTTAGTCGTTGTTCGAGGTGATCCCTCCTGAGACGACCGTTGGTTGGATTGACTGCTCTGTTTCTGAGAGTACTGTAATGAAGAATGGCGATGCTCTTCTGCACATATCTTTATTGTCTGCTTTCCTTTATCGACAGTTGCGACTACTTCTGATTTCTTTTCAAACACTCTGGTCACCTTAGTTGTTTCATTTGGCTTAATGTGCTTCATTTCTTCTTGAAGACTGTTGGCTTTACTGAGTAGCTTCTCAATGGATTTGATGGTGAGTCCCTTAAGCATGAAAGCCACTAATTGGCGCTGCGGTCCGTTGGCAGATTGCAGGAAAAGGTCAGCGTTGGGTAGGCCATTGTAGCAGGCTATAAACCAGAAAGTGTTAGGGTTAGCTATATGGCCAAAAACCTTGAAATCTTTAGTGCAAGCACTGAAAATGGAGGTTGATTTGCAGACCGGGCGGGTCTTAATTTATGGATATTTTTAACATCATTGTTTAAAAAGGTGTAAGACTTAATTAATATTTCAAAGTGCGCGCAGCAGAACACGATTTGATTTAATTTTTGAAATAGCAAATCAAATTTAGAAGGGAGATGTGAAATAGTTTAGGACCCAGTGCGGGACCCAATTAGTGGCAGAAAATGCCCATGTGGAATTAGTCCACCGACATACCTATTGGGGGTCTGAACCCACATGAAAATTTAGGCAGAAAATGCCCAGGTGGAATTAGTCCATCGACACACCTATTGGGGGTCCGACCCCACATAAAAATTTAAGGAGTCCTTAATGGCCTTCCGAACCCCTCTGTTCAAAGATGGTTGAACAGCTAGTCCTGAAGTCCAAGGAGTTAGTTGTACTTTACCAAGATAGAAATGGGTAAAGTATGCCAACGGAAGAAGGGTAATCTGGTCCAAGAGGGATATTGTCATATTACCGATGTGTGAAGATAATATTTCTTGATTTGTATGGAGAGAAAAGCTCATCCCCAGCGGAGTCGTCAAAAGCTGTCGGCGGTATTTATGGGATTGGAGGGGAGTTGCCTGTAAGAGGCTGTCAGCCATCGGAATCAAAATCCCGTCGGCCACCTCTTAAGGATGTTGAAGTATGAAACCAAACTGACCCCATATTTTTCATAGTTTAACATGAAAGCGCACTGTATCTCAAATCCTGTATCTATCCCGGAGGATAAACAGTGAGGATGAGGCTCGATCAAATAAACTAAGGAAAGTATGACGTCCGTCTGGTCTGCGAAACCATTGTAAAATGAAAGAGCACTGTACCTCAAATCCTGTATCTATCCCGAAGGATAAACACAAGACTAAGGATGAGGCTCGATCAAATAAACTAAGGAAAGTATGACGTCTGTTTGGTCTGCGAAACCTTCGTATTTGCCAACAAGTTCCCCTGTTTAATGAGAAGGATTAAATAGGGTTTATATTAAGCTGGGTTCGAACATGCTTCTTATAAGAGCAAGCCCCTATAGTTAATTACATCTTAAAGGACCAAAGCCACCTAAAAAAACTCTCGATAAAAATTAAGAAAAATTATCTTCAAGGAATTTCAAACAGTAGGACTCTTCAATGAAATCAGACATAGAGGTGTGAAAGGGGACTGATTCAAATTTGGAACATTTTTATGTAGAATCCAAAAGAAGAAGAACTAAGGTATGTCATGGATCCAGAAGAGAACCTCGGTGACTTCCTAAGCTATCCTAATGTTTGGCTTCAATTTTGAGGAGAAATATTTTGGAGTTTCATCCTGCCAATTTTATTAGTTAGGGCTTATATTCATGTGAAATGATTACACAAATAGCCTAGAAGATATGAGGATTTAGGTCGTGACAAACGACAACCTCAGAATCCTAAGACGAGTTAAGACTTATATTGTATAACAGGGCTACGCAAAGGCCTAAAGATAAGGTGAGGATTTAAATTGCATAAGCAAGCAACCTCAAAATCCTATGGCTTTATTGTTTAAGTCTAAGGAAGGAAGATTGGTTTAGCTGGGGAAGACAGGTTTTGCTGTTGGACATGGTCGTGCTGCCCACCATGCTAGCTCTAAGCTCCTTGCCACGACAAGTTTGAGTTATCTAGTGTGTCAAGTTATAATATCAAATCAGATGGCCCTATGGTTGAAGTTATTTAAATTTTGTAAGGGCATATTAAAGTTGATTAAAGAGACACCGGTTAGGATCCTACGGTTCCCTCATTCCGACATCATTATTTTCTATTAGATTCACTTAGTGCAAATGAACTTACTAAACCCAACTTAATGAGTTCCATAATTTCATTTAAATCATGGGAAGCCTCATTAACAACCGTATGTTACCTCCTCCGATGGATTCCCAATCATCTGATAGAGACGTCTTAATTTAGTTGAAGTCGTAGTGTTATGTGATGTTTGTGATTAAATTTTGAGTTATTTTATATTTTGAATGTTGTGGGAGTGAATTTTATCTTTGTTGATTTTAGTTTTAGTTTTGGTTTTCGGTTATGGCTATGTGGCTATCCTGATGGTTTTAGTTTTCATGTAGGGTGACATCATTGTTTAGCATGAAAATTTGCAGGTATAAAAGTACAGTATGAAAGTACAAGAAATACAACGTTGAAAACTGTAAAAGTGTACCTAGCGAGTCTTCTCGTTCCACCACCTGAAACTTAAAATGCATGTCAAGGCAGTTTACGAAGAGTAGGAAAGGTAAAATTTTAGTAATTTTCCTAACCCTATGTCATATCTTGGTGAGTCATTAAAAGTTTAATTAAGGATGATTTCGTTGACCAAAGTATATTAAGTTTAATAGTTTGTATTTTGGTGAGTCCTTAAGAGTTTAATTAAGGATGATTTCATTGAGCAAGGTATATTAAGTTTAATAGATTATTGAGCTATCCAACAAGTTAGGAGGAGGAAGCAGGTCCATGCCTCCCTCTCACCAACTGGTGAAAAGCCTCGAGTCCATTTAAACGTATTATGTTGCTTAATGGTTCATCCTGTAAAAACCCTTATTACTCAGTGAACCCTGATGTCTCAATTATCCCTAAGAATAAGGTAGTTGTCACTTATCATTTAATTTGAAAATTATGTCGGCGAAGACTCTTAAAGAGGCAAGTTAATGAATTTTGAACACTTAGCCAAATTTTTTAATCCTAAATATGAGCTTAGTGGTGTTTCAAGGATGTTTGATTTAATTATGTTTATTTCTCTAATCCTTATTTAATTAATTTTTGATTTAGCCTAAGTCACCACTAAGCCCTTAAGACCAAAGTGAGTGTCTTAATTTGTTTTTAGAAGGGTTAAGCTTTAAGTGGTCCTGATTCATGATTTAGATTCTATTTGAAAAACCAAAACAGGGGTATTAAATTTATTAAGTCCAGGATCACTTAATTTTAATAAACTTCCAAATTTTTTTAATTTAGAACTTTATTAATCTTAATTAAGAAAGTTAAATTTGTTTCTATCAATTAACCGCTTTATGTTTCAAACATCAAATAAATTGATTAAAATTAGAGGTTACCCATCTTCCCTCCTTGAATAAATGTTAATTAACGCAAAATTTCCAAAATTACACATTTGCCCTTAAGGCTCTAACACCTCATAATTTATCAAATTCAATTCAAATGACTTTAAAATTTTTTATCCTACCTCATTCATGGTTCAATTAAGACATCAAAGGAGAAAACATGATTTTTCAAAATTTAATTTAATTTATATAATTATTTTCATGCAAAAGTAAGATTTTTATAAGAAAATTCCTAACTTGACTAAGTTAAATTATAAGCCTTGAAATTTTTATTGGTGGTAGACCTAGACCAGACAAGCCTTTGGATAAGAATTTCGTAATTTTTTGAGTTTTTTGTGATTTACTAGAATTATCTTACGTTCTGGGCTATTTAATAAAAATAAAATATTTTAGATGGTGAAAATTAAGTTTTCTATTTTCGAAAAATCTCTCTGAGGTTAGAGAACTTAGAGGAGCAAATTTCATATTTTTCTGATTTTTTTCTTGACTTAATGGAATTATGAAAACTCACTTTTAGCTTTTTTTAAAAAAATATTTTTAAGCTTTGAAATTAAATATCTTTATTTTGAAAATCACGAAAAAAATATTTTAATTGTTCCTAAGTGATTAGGAATCAAATTAGAACATTTCCATGGGTTTTTATTATTTTTTTGATTTTTATGAATTTTTAATTATTCAAATATTTAAAATAGGCTAGAGATCAAGTTTTTATTTTAAATATAATTTTAGATTTAGAAAATATCCCTGATCACAAAGAACTCAAAAAACTAAGTTTCATATTTTTTTGAGTTATACTTTGATTTTTAAAAATCATTTAAACGTGAACTCAAAAAACTAAGTTTCATAATTTTTTTAGTTATATTTTGATTTTTAAAAATCATTTAAGTGTCAAGAAACTAAGTTTCATAATTTTTTGAGTTATATTTTGATTTTTAAAAAATCATTCAAGTGTTAAGAGTGGATATTTATCTTTAAAAATCAACTTAAGTTATCAAATGAACTCAAAATATTTTGAACTTTTTATAGTGAGTTCTCTAGATCATAAATTTATCTTTAAAAATCAATTTAAGTTATTAAATGAACTCAAAATATTTTGAAACTTTGATGACTATCTTTAAAAATCAAGTTAAGTTGTCAAATGAACTCAAAATAATTTGAAATTTTTATGATGAGTTCTCTGAAAATCAATTTAAGTTGTCAAATGAACTCAAAATATTTTGAAATTTTTATGATGAGTTCTCTTGATCATAAACCACAGTGGAGATAAAATATCAAATCATTTAAATTTTTATATTTTCCAAAATTAATTATCTTAGTGATTTAGTGTTTGCAAAATTTAAATGCATTTTAAATGACTTGTCCCATGAAATTATTTCCAAAGCTTTCTCTAGTCATGGTGAACCTTCCAAAATTTTCTCAAGATTTTCTAATCAATGTGCTAATTTCCATGATTATTTTAAAGAAATAATGTAGAGTAACTTGAAAAATATAGATCTCTGTGTAGGAACCTTCTCTGAATTTGGAAAAATCACAGAATGTTTCCCCTGGCAGAGGTTGTAAGATGTCAAAGTTTCAAGACAAGATGATATATCAATTGCATGGAGAATCAAATGATTCAAAATAGTGTTTAATTAATTAAAAATAACATATGCATAACACGGTCTTGAATTTATTCCACATTATTTTCCCTGTTCACTGAGCAAGAGGGTATTTTTATTTTATTTTTTTGATTTTTCTACACAAAGTTATGGATTTTCTAAGTTAAGAGTATTTAAATAAATAAGAAAAGCCTTATTTATCTATTTAAATCGCGTGTGCCACCTCATCTTACGACGGCTCCAAAGGCATGCGTGTCGTGCTCTGGTTGGACACCGCCGTCCACGTAGCTTGCTGACTCGGCCCGCGGTTTATGTTCCAAAGCGTTGTTCAGCTCCATCTTTGCCATCCATGTGATACATGCGCAATCGAACGGCTCCCCGTCATTGTCCCCGATAGAATGATCTAGTGACCATCCACACTAAAACCCTAAGATCTCAGTCTAAACTCAACCAAATTACTTCGGGTTTGATCCTATGGACTCGTCTAGGTGAGACAAACACATCCATACGGTTAATGTACCACAAAATCAAGCCTAAGTAGATGGAGAATCAAAATAAGCTCGGGAGAAGAAGAAGTTTTATACCTTTTCTCTGAGAAGGAAGGCTTCAATCAGAGATGCTCGACACGTTCGTTGGGGTCCAAGGAGGCTAAGTATTGAGTCCATGGTCTTGATGTAAGGCCTAGGTATGAATTCAACCAATCTCGATTTCAGGTGTTGGTCTAGAGCTCTTTCAAAGGGAGCTTTGCTTTCTTTTGTTGTTGTGAAGGTGTGGGCACAAGCAATTGAAGTTTGGAGGAGTGTGGAGGTGTGTTGGGTTTTGTCCTAGTTTTCAGCAAGGTCTCAAGCTCAAAATTGAGCTCCGGTAATGGGATTGGGTGAGGGAAAATGGTCAGAATGCACTAAAGGGATCTTAGGGAAGCTCCGCGTGAAGTTTGGAGAGGCCTCTCTACGAAAATTTCAGCACACCTCCCATAGCCGTGAGATGTGAGTTTTTGTAAAAATGGCCATGGGGTGGCTCTCAGGGCATAAGTTTGGGTACATTTTGGTGCTTAAGTGGATGGCAGAGGAGCTCTTCAATTTGATTTGGATGAGCTGGCCTCTAGGTTTGATTTGGGTGAGGTGCCATGGGAGTAGCTTTCAGTTTTGGGCTATTCCGTCCTAGGCTGGCCGACCGGCCAGGGGGAGGTGGCTAGGAGCTCAGGGAACCCAGAGGAATCCATCTCAATAATTTAATGCAAATGTGTTTTGATTTGGCAAAGATATCTTAAGCATGTGCATTTTTGGAAATAAGATCCATTAATTTGGGGCACCTTTGGTCCATGGCTTGATTTAGGTGGTTTCATGGTGTTTGGACTGGTCATTAAGTCGAACTAATGGCTTTGATGGTGTTAATTTGGTGGCTTTAGGGTGGTTAGGTCACATTTAGGATTTTCTGGGAATTTTTTGGGAATATTTGGGATTATTTGGGATTTTTTGGGAATTATTTGAATTTTTTGGACTTTGAGCTATGGAGGGGTATTTTGGTAATTTGGGGGTTTAGGGGTAAAAGGCCAAGATGGGTATTTTGGTAGAGTTGAGGTACCAATCATCACCAACAAACCATGGATCAATGGAAATCCCATTTTTGGTTCTCTACATAGTGGTCTTAGCTAAACCATAGCCCTAGGGGTAGTAGGTTTAGGGGACCATCTACACGATTTTCTTAAAAGATCAAGAGATCTAGGCTAGAAATTTGAGTTCAAGGTTGTGAGTGATTGTGGGTGCAGATAAGTGTAGTGAGTGTAGTGTGTGCCTTAGCCCTAGACCAACACCCAGGGTCAACTATAAGGTCAAGCAGTCCTAAGGGTGACTCATCTTGAGTTTCCCCCAGAGTGGCCCCACCTACTAAGTATTTAGAGGTTGAGACCAACATGTGGAACTTCAAGTTGAGTAGAGATGACTTTGGAATTTCTAGTGGTGAGGGTGCCTTTTCTAGTTTTCTAAGAATAGTCAATAGAAGAGTCCTATGGTTAGACTTTAGGCTAATAAAGAGGAAAATCTAAACCTCAACCAAAAGTGAGGTCAAAAGTATGTGAAAAAGTCAATTTAGTATTAAATTGGGAAAAAAAATCAATTTATGGTTGCAGGAGGTATTGTATTGGGCCATAAAATTTCTGAGAAAGGCGTGGATGTAGATGCTGCAAAAATCTAAGTTATAGAAAAATTACCACCACCTACTAATGTTAAATGGGTAAGAAGTTTTCTAGGACACGCTAGTTTTACAGGCGCTACATAAAAAAATTTTCAAAAATAACTAAGTCTTTATGCCAAGTTTAGAAAAAAAAGATACAAAATTTGATTTTAATGAAGAATACATAAAAGCATTTGAATTATTAAAGAAAAAATTTAGTCACTACACTTATAATAGTATCACCGAACAGAGAAAAATCATTTGAAATATTGTGTGATGTTAGTGATTATGCTATTGCGGCTATATTAGGACAAAGACGATAAAGTTTTTAAAGTTATATATTATGCTAGTAAGACTCTAAATGAGGCTCAAATTAATCTTACTACTACAGAAAGAGAGTTATTAGCTATTTTTTATGCTTTTGATAACATTAGACCTTATTTAAATGAAACTAAATGCATGGTGCATACAAATTATTTTGCTATTAAATATTTAATGCAAAAGAAGGATATTAAACAAAGATTAATTAGATGGATACTTCTCTTGGAGGAGTTTCATTTTAATATGATTGATAGAAAGAGAAATGATAATAAAATTGTTGTTCATTTGTCTAGAATAGAAATATAAATATTAAATAATTTTGCAAATGAAATTTTAGAGAATTTCCTGATGAACAAGTATAATGTATTTATCAAATGGATGTATTGTAGTATACTGATCTAATGAATTATATTGTAAGTTATATTCTACCACCTGATGTAAAAAATCCACAATTAAAGAGGTTTATATATGATTCAAAAAAATATTTTTGGGATGACCCATATTTATATAAACAATGTAAATATATAATTTTTAGAAGATGAGTGCCTTACAAAGAAACTCAATAGATAATTGAAAGATGCCATGATTCTGAATTTTGAGGACATTTCATAATAAATAAAACTGCATATAAAATTTTACAAGCTGGATTTTATTTGCCTACTATTTTTAAAGATGTTAATGAATATATTAAAATGTGCAATAGATGTCAACTCGTAGGAAATATATGTAAAAGAAATGAAATGCCTCAAAATTACACAGTGGAAGTTGAATTTTTTTATGTGTGGGGATTAGGTTTTATGGGACCATTTATGTCTTCATTTGGAAACTTATACACATTACTTACTGTTGATTTTATGTCCAAATGGATTGAAGCTATTGTTGTACCTAAATGTGATGCTCGAAGTGTTTTTAAATTTTTAATTAATATTAATGCCGAGAATAATTATTACTGATGGAGGATCTCATTTTAAAAATAAGAGAATCGAATAATTAATTAAGAAATATGATATTATGTATAAATTCTCTACTACTTATCATCCACAGACTAGTGGTCTAGCAAAGATATCATATCATGAGATTAAATGCATTTTAGAAAGGCTGTAAACCCTTATAAATTTGATCAGTATGCTAGAATTGACACAACATTATGGACATGTCTCCATACAGACTGATAGTTGGAAATGTCTCCATATAGAACTTCTTATAAGTCTCCTATAGGAATGTCTCCATACAGACTGATAGTTGGAAAAACATGCCACTTACCTGTAGAATTAGAGGATAAAGAATTTTGGGCTATTAAGGAATTTAATTTTAATCTAAAAGATGTTGGTGGAAAAGATTATTGTAACTCAATCAACTTGATCAAATTAAAAATGAAGCATATGATAATGCAAAAATCTATAAAGAGAAAATAAAAATATGGCATGATAGGAAGATTATCTGGAAGAAATTTGAACCTGAACAAGAAGTTCTTTTATGTATTACACGATTAAGATTATTTCCAGGAAAAGTGAAATCCAAATGGTTAGGTCCATTTAATGTAAGTCTATCGTTATAGAATGGTTGTGATTAAAGATCCTAACACTGGAAAGATATTTAAAATTAATGGGCATCATTTGAAACACTATTATGAAAGGCACATACATTAATTTAAAGAAGTTTTAATGTTAAGTCAACCCAACTAAGCAAATGATATGTCGGGCTGACGACATTAAACCAAGCGCTTTATGGGAGGCAACCCATACTTATATGTTTATGTATTACTATATAGTTTGTTAAGTGTCTTATATATTAGTAGATAATAATCCTACATAATTACATTTCATATAAATTTAGCCTAATATTGGTATTGGAAGAAAAGTTGAGATTTAATTGAATGAAAAATAAAAAATTGCAAAAATTTTGCCACTAGCGCCGACGGCACTCGAGGAAATTGATCTCAGCGCTGACAGCGCCCCTCGAGAGTGTCGGCAGTGCCCTTTGAGAGCCCCGGCGGTACCGAGGATGGTTGGACGGTTCCTGTGACTTTTGGCGGACTTTGGTGGGATTTCGCTCCATAATAACCGTCGGGAGGTGCTTTTAAAGTCTTAAAAATTGCCTAGGACGCCCAGAAACTTCCTATTTTTGGATTTCATGGCTTTCAAGTCTAGAAAAAATTCGAGGTATGGAGTTTTTAATAGCAGAAAGTTATTCGTTTCAACGCACAGAGATTATATAATAAAATTATTACAAGGAAGAGATTGATCAAGGAAACGGGATTTGTTAATCATGGGTTGATCAATCTAAGTGCTCTAGTTGAAAAGATCATTTTGCTAAGGCAATGAGAAGTTTGTTGTTACACTACCGCGGTGTTTCTTATACCTGTAGTGAAGGATTTCTATGCAAATCTAAGTGGAATTACCCTAGGAGTTGTCTTCGTTCGAGGTAGGGCTGTGTCACAAAGGAGAGTGCTATTTTAAACTACTACACTCAAAAGGAGAAACCTATTGATATAGGTTCAATTATATTTAAATCTGTGATGGGAATCATTATGAATGGGCAAATTTATGGGCTTGGGCATCCTTCAACAATTTTTCTAATTTGCAGTTAACCCTCGGTGCCATATGAAAGTTGGGAAAATTTTTTAATACCATGGGAGCCTATGATTCCTATTTATGACTAGTACGTTGGTAATGGAAATGAAGCACTAAACGCTATTATAAATCATTCTTCAAATGCTTCGTCTCCATTAATTCCACCAACAGTTGGAAGTTTCCTTGCCTTAGAGAAGAGATTGAAGAAAATTGAAAGAGAACTTAAGTGTTATGAATGCAATAGTAGATCTCAAGTACCTTTTTGAACATCTAAATTAGAGAATGAAAGAAAATTTTGATCACACTGAAACTTTTGAAGTAGGATTAGTTCAGATGTTTAAAGAAAAGGGGTGGATCAAAGAAAATTTGACAGATCAATTCCCGTACCGATCCTTTTACAACCAATATGTTCATTAACAATCTTTGGGAGATATTAGAGGAGGTGAAAGCACTAAAGATGAGGCTGAATGAATATAGATTGTGAACTCCTAACTTGCTTAAAAATGTTTATGTGTTTTAGTGTAATTGTATGGATTTGGTTTTTTTTTGCTTTAGAATTTTGAACTTTGATTATGTGTATAGTTTTGTGTCAGTGTTTAGTGTTGTGTCTTGATTTTGACTCTGATTTATTATTAGTTTGTTTAATAGGTATGAATTTGTGAAATGTGTTTGTAAAAAGTGTATTTTCACGTATAAAAAATAGTTTATTATTTTTTATGAAAATGATTATTTGTGAAATGTGTATTTATGAATTTAGATAAAAATTTTTGTTTAAAAATACTAAAAACTTTGAAGGGAATTGAAACAAAATTGAAAATTAGAAAAATGAAAATAGTGAATTTCCGGCCATTAGTGTCGACGGTCGGTTATGCACCTAGGGCTTGATTTTGTGCAAATTTTAGGCGATTTTGAGGAAACAAAACTCTAGATTTCATCTTCTCTTGGTAAGAGCTACACTTTAAAGTAATAATTTTTTATTTTCACGAAAGATTTTTCTCACATTGACTAGATCCAAAATTTTGAAATTTTTTTGAGAAATTTTGAGAAAATGCTTTGGTGAAGAACTCTTACTTAGTGGATTTAGGTTTAAAGTAGTTTACATTTTGATTTCAAAATTTTTGAGATTTAATCAAAATTTTTTAAAATTTCTTAGATTTCCTATGGCACCTAGATCGAACAAAAGAAAAGTAGAATATGACGAGCAGAGATTTGTTAGCTTTAGAGCCAATGCTCGATTTCATAGTTTGCAAGAAAATAGTAAAGTAATTTAAGATCAAGGTTTTAAAAATCTGGGAGGAGAAGTTGAACGATTGATTATCACTCGTTAATGGGAAAACTTTTATTATTTTACTACCGATGCGATAGATGAGATTGTAATGGAATTTTATGCCAACCTTCCTGATGCTTCTGATGATTTTGTTTTTGTTAGAGGAAAAAGGGTGGAGTTTACTCCAAGAAAAAATAATGAGTTTTATCAGTTAGAAGATGTGTATAGATGCCAGTATAATTCTTTTTCATCTACAGATCAGGCTTTAGATGAAGTTATTTCTTTTCTGACAAGTGAAAAAAGGACTTGGAAAATAAAAAATTGAGTTAACAGTTAACTTTCCCCTTTCTATGTTAAATGTAGTATCTAAAGCCTGGCACTATTTTATTTCTAGGAGGATGATTCCAACAAATCATCATAGTGAAGTAACCAAGGATAGAGCCATCGTGAACTAGTATATTCAACAAGTGATAGATATAAATGTAGTCTCTATCATTTATATGAACTGTTGATCTATTGCTTTTGGAGAGACCACTGGTGGATTGGATCACCCTGCTCTGATTTACACACTTTGTGAGCATGCAATAGTTGATTTTAGACCTGATGAGGAGAGGATTGAGCCTCAAAGACCCATTAGGCTTGCCAACATCAAGACTTATGAGTCCCATATTGTTTAAAGATCTAGAAGATAGGTCAGGGATATTCCTTCTACTTCTAAAACCCCTAGTGAGCCTACTTCAAGTGACCCCAAAAAGCGGGAGTTGTTGGACCAGATGATGATTCAATAGGGAGATATTTTAAAGATGTATCATAAGATGCAGAATATGAAAGCTAGAAATGCTCACACTGATGATGTCATTTGCCAGAAATTTGAATATGATGCTGCTTATGATGATGCTTTAGTGAGATATATGAGGGGTGACCATACAGTTCAGTTCCCTATTCACCATACTTATACTCTTTATCAGCAAGAAAAGTTAGATGTTGATGATGAGGAAGATAATGACGGATGATCTATTTTGTTTGTTTGTTTATGTTTGTGTTGTGTTATTGTATTTTTTGTGCTGTGATGTTGTTGAGACTTTGTTTGTTATGTTATCTTAAACTGTAATGAGGAAAACTGCTTTCATTTTAAAAAGTTAGTTTAGTTCTGTTGTTATTTTCAACACTTTATTATGTATTGTGATTACCTCTTCTTAGCAAATTTTATATGTTATATGTGCAATTTAATGTTTTTAGCCTTGTAGTTTTCATATTAGCACCTGCAACATGTCAAAATTTATGGTTAAAAATCAGAATCTCCAATAAGTATGAAGTTTTTTTATGTATTTAATGCTTTTATTTACCCTTCACTTTTAAAGTTCTTCATGTAAAAATCTCTTAAAAAAATTAAGTTTGGGGGTGGGGGGGGGAAGGGGAGAAGAAATATCATTATTAGAAAAGAACTTAATTTTATTTGTCCTTAAATATATTTTCAAAATTTAAAATTTAATATGACCTTCGGTATTAGCAGTTAACTTTGGATAACTATATTTATGTTTCTAAATATATATTAAATTTAAGTAAAATTTTTCAATAATAAAAGTTGATTCTAGGGGCTAAGATATTTGGTAAAAGAGAATATGACTATGTTTTTTTATTTTTAGTAAAAGAAATTTGAATTTTTGAAGTATTAAAAATCTTAAAGAGGTTCATGTAAGAAGAAAAAAATTAAACATTATGAAATCTTTAAGTTAATATCAATTTGTTAAGTGAAGAAATATAAAACGTTTTTAACTTTAAGAAGAGGATGAAGTTCAAAATCATTAAAGACTATCCAAATAAAGGATTTTGAAGAAGCTTGAGGAGATGCCTAATTAAAAATTAACTTCACTTGAATCAGCTTAAGGAAAAAGACTTGGACACATTTTCTAAACATCTTATTTGAATGTTAAATTAATTATTAATAAAGTTTTATGAAGTTTATTTTCATATGAATTTCCTAAGTGACTATAATATAACAAGTTGCAAATTTTTGTAAAACAAATAGAGGATCAGAAACCTTAGACTTAATTACTGAATATCCTTACACCTTTAGTATTAACTTAAGTTGTTTTGATTTTTTCTTAAACTAAAACTATTATATTTAGAAAACTAAAATATGGATGTCTAAAAGTTAAATTCTTTAACATAATTCATATTTTTATGTAATGGAGAAGTTACTTGAGGACAAGTAACATAAAGGATTTTGAAGAAATGCTCAGCGTTGACGGCTCAAAACAATTTAACGCTGGAGATTTTTACTCAGCGCCGACGGTGCCAGACCAGCACTGATGGCGCCAAAGATGGTGTGGACCCTATTTCTAGATGTTTTGATGTTTTTTGGATGATTTTTTGAAGAGCTTTTGGAGGCACCTGTTGGGGAACTGACCTTGGGCTCTATTTGGGGCTGAATTTCATATTGGAGTCAATTAGTTATTTTTCTTTTGATAGTTTAGAGTTTTTGTGGTGATATTTAGTGTGAAACTTTTTGTAAGTGTGTTGGAGAAAGAGAAACATGAGAGAATTCTTCTTCCCGATTTCTAAAGAAAGGCTACAAAGGATTTGCTTTGAGAAAGAGTTTAGATAAGTTTGTTTGCTTATTTAGTGTTGTATGAACTTTATTTTATATATGAAAATTGGGATTTGACGTATCTTTCTCATGAAGTCGGAGTAGTTCCCTCTATCATCCCCCCTACTCTGAGATATGATGAAATGAATAGATAAATTGAATGTGCTAATATTAAAATATAAAATAAATTTTCATGATTTTTCAACTCCAAACATAATTTACCTTTCAGTATGACCAATTGATTTGTTAAAATATGTTGTGAAACATATGATCAGGGAAATGGTGTATGAGTTATACAACATAATGAGGATCACATTTGATTTCATGAAGGATAAATTTGTTCATGAAATTAAGTGCAAATAAATAAGAAAATATTCTTTGTTGGGTGTAAAATTGGAGAATCTTTAGGGTGACAAACTAAAATCCCCAATTTGGTCTTAGCGTTTACAAACTAAAGCGAGAGTTAACCTTTAGGTGAAGGGAAGTGGGAGATCTGAGTGGGAGTTGGTATCCTTCTAGCCTAGCCATAGATTTAGGGACTAAACCTAAGATTAGTTAAAGGATTTCTATGCACTGTATTAGGGTAGAGAATTAAAAATGCTCCTATTTGGCACAATACATATTAAAAGCATTTATCTCATCTCATTTCACTAGAATTTCATTGTAGTGGGAAGGATGTTTTTTTCATATCAGAAATCTTCATTACCTAAACATAGTTCTTAGATTAGTAATTAATATTTAAAATTTGCATTTCTGTTTTGCTAAGAGTTAAGTAATTTAGTTTGGTTAATATCTCAACATTCGAAATTAGTGACAGTGATTTCATTTGATTTTCTATAAATTTCCTGTTAAATTTTATCATTGCTAGCTTACATCTTCCCTGTGGGATTGATATTTGGGGCTTAAATAGAAATTCCATTATTAATTTATAACGATACGTATACTTGCATAGAATCCAATTATTAATTGCCTATAATTATATATATATATTACACAACTTACTATTCAAATAAGGATCAAGTTTTTGCCGCTGTAAAGGTGTCAACTTTATATATCCTTACATATGAAAATTTGGGATCAACCTGCAACTGGTAATTTTTCTTAAATGCTGGATCATCTGGATTGGAGACTGAAAAAACATTTTGAATATACTGGTCGTATTGATGATGATTTAGTACATATGTTCAAGAAACATGCTTAGATTGAGATAGATTCATCCAATGACATTCCTTATTGACCCTTCTATAACTTGTATGCACACTACCAATCTATGGGAGATATCCAAGAGGAAGAGAGTGAAAAATATGTTTGAACTTAATTTATGCATGGGATATTTTCTATAGTACCGCTTGTTTGTGTTAATGTGTTATGTTGGATTGCATTTATTTTTATTGTTGAACTCTATTTATGTTTTAGTTTAATATTTCAATGTTTAAATTTGTGTTCTAGGATATGTGGTTTGATTTGGAAACTTAATTGGATGTTTTTTGGCTTGAAAAAAAAATGTTAGTTTTTTAAAGAGCAGATTTTATATATATAAGTGTGTTTTGTATTGTTTGTGAAAGTTTGGTGTTAGAGTAATGTTTAAATTATGATTATAAATGTTTATTTGAGTTAATTAAAGGATGACGTGAAGCGCTACGCAACATATTTTCACAAAAAATGAACTCTCAAAAAAACTAAGGCGTTGGCATTTGGAGCGCCACTTTAAAGAGAGTTGGCAGATGATGCGCCAGATTTGGTGCTAGAAGCGCCAAATTCTTGAAAACACCAAATTGCCTAAAAAACCATGAAATTCATAGTAAAACTCAATTTTTACTGCTTGGGTCATCTCCTACCTCTAAACCATGACCTAGGGCTTCACATTGTGCGCATTAGAGAATATTTCAGAGGACAATGATCATAAATTTCATCTTCTCTTAGTAAGAGCTTCACTTTAACCTAGAATTTTTTAATTTTCACCATGGATTTTTCCTACATTATGGAAGATCCAAAACTTGAGATTTTTTATGGAAAAGCTTGAAGAAAACTCATGGTGAAAAGTTTTGTACCAAATAATCTTATTTGAGGAGTTAGACTTTTGATTTTATAATTTATTTGGATTTTCATAGAAATTCCAATGGCTCTATGAGTAAAGAGAGGAAAGCTAACATATGGTTTTGACACATGGAGATTCATCAATTTCAAAGCCTAACATTGTTATAACACTCAAATGGAAACAAGAAAATTGATTTATGAATGGGCATTTGCGACATCGAGAGGTTGATCAACGACAAAAATTGGGAGAGGTTTTGCTACTTTACTGTAGTAGTGATTGTACTAATGATTTGGGAGTTTTATGCTAACTTGAAGTTTACCACTAAAGATCACATTCTTGTGAGTGGTAATAAAGTTAAGTTTTTAAAACAAAGGATCAATGCTTTTTATGGGCTAAATAATGTATTCCATTGCATTTACGCTACATTCATTATGACTGATTCATCACTGGGTGAAGTGATTTCTTTTTTGACAGATGGAAGAGGAGAGTGGAAGATTAAAAATAATAAGGAAGTTAACTTCTCTGGTTCCACGATGACTATTCAGTAAAAGATATGACACCACTTCATCTCTGCTAAATTATTGCCAACAAATCTTCTGAGCGAAGTAATGAAGGATAGAGCTTTGCTAAATTTCTGCATTCATAAAATGAAGGTAGTAGATGTTGGTGCTCTCATAGTTCATCATGCTCGAATTATAGATAGCAGTGCTACAACTAGTGGTTAGTGTTACCCTTCCCTGATTTTCACTTTATGTGAGTAATCATGAGTAGACTCCCAAAGAAATGAGGAAAGAATACAACCATAAAATCCTATCAAGAAGCATACGGTTCAAAGAGTTGAATCATTTGTTGAGTCTAGGAGTGAAGATTTTGATAGACCCTCTACATCAGCTACAGGGGCATCTACATCTCGCATTGCTTCACTTTAAAATATTATGGAGCAGCTTATGATTCAACAAATGCATATGGTTAATATGCAGAATCCGATTGGAGAAATTTGAGCAAGAAATGATTTCAATGATGTATTTAAGCAGAGGAGAGATCAGCATAATATAGCTTTTGAGGAAGCTATGGTTAGATATCTTAGGGTTGAATACAATGTGGAATTTCCAACTTCCTCTAGCTTCACTCATAATGCTCCTATTCATGAAGAGGAAGAAGAAGAAGAAGAAGATGATCATGATGATGATGATGAGGAAGGTGATGAGGACTGATATTCTTATAAGTTTAGTTTGTTTTCTTTATTCGTTTCTTATTTTTAATTATGTTTTTATTTGATGTCATTTGAAACTTTTGTAGTAAAAAGTTGCATTTTGTGTTGTGGACCTAAATTATAATAGTAACATTAGATTTTTACTTTTTCTACATTTTTAGTATGTCAGTTTTTGTTTCTTTTTTTAATTTTTAGCAAATCCTTTACAATACATAATGTTTCATTTAATGTATTAAAGCATGTATGTATTTTTATAGTTAGTATCTGGAGTATACCAAAGCCCAGTTCCATACTCAGAAAAATCTACAGGTTAGCTTTTACTTTTGTGCATTTATTGTTTTCTTTCACCAACTAAATTTTGTACTAACACATTTCTAAATTACATAAAATTTAAGTTTAAGGGGAAAGAAAAATTTCTTTTAAAAAAGAGAAGTAAATGACTATAGTTTTAAAACTATTTAACATGACTTAGGATATTAAAATTTAACTTTAAATGACTATACTTATGTTTATGAATATTATGGTAAATTAGGTAAAAAGTTTTTAATAATGAAGGTCAAAGATGCTTGGTATGATAAGATAAGACTATGTTTTTCTATTTTAAGTAAAAAAAATTATATTTTTGAAGTATTAATAATTTTAGAATTTCATCTAAGAAGAAAAGAATAAAACTTTACCAAAAATCATAAACTAATATGAATTTATTGAGTGAAGAAAGGTAAAGAGTTTTGACTTTAAGAAGAAGATAGTGAAGTTCAAAATAATTAAAGAATATCTAGATATAGTAATCCTCACATGAAAAAGAAAAAGAAGCGAAAGGATTGAAAAGATTGTAAAAGAAAAAAAAAATTAAAAAAAAGAGAAAAAGAAAAGAAAAGAAAAGAAAAGGAAAATGAGTAAGGAGAAGCTTAAGGAAATGCCTAATAAAAAATTGGCTTCACTTGAATCAACTTAAGGAAAGGACTTTATTACACTTTCTAAACTTGTATCGGAGTATTAGTAGCATTACTAGTAAAGCTTTCATGAAGTTCTTTTTCATATGAATTTTCTAAGTATCCTGAATATGACAAATTGTATTTTTGNACAGTAGATTTTTACTTTTTCTACATTTTTAGTATGTCAGTTTTTGTTTCTTTTTTTAATTTTTAGCAAATCATTTACAATACATTATGTTTCATTTAATGTATTAAAGCATGTATGTATTTTTATAGTTAGTATCTGCAGTATACCAGAGCTCAGTTCCATACTCAGAAAAATCTACAGGTTAGTTTTTACTTTTATGCATTTATTTTTTTCTTTCACCAACTAAATTTTGTAGTAACACATTTCTAAATTTCATAAAATTTAAGTTTACAGGGAAAGAAAAATTTCTTTTAAAAAAGAGAAGTAAATGACTATAGTTTTAAAACTATTTAACATGACTTAGGATATTAAAATTTAACTTTAAATGACAATACTTATGTTTATGAATATTATGGTAAATTAGGTAAAAAGTTTTTAATTATGAAGGTCAATTTTTAAGTTAAAGATGCTTGGTATGATAAGATAAGACTATGTTTTTCTATTTTAAGTAAAAAAAATTTTATTTTTGAAGTATTAATAATTTTAGAATTTCATCTAAGAAGAAAAGAATGAAACTTTATGAAAAATCATAAACTAATATGAATTTATTGAGTGAAGAAAGGTAAAGAGTTTTGACTTTAAGAAGAGGATAGTGAAGTTCAAAATAATTAAAGAATATCTAGATATAGTAATCATCGCATGAAAAAGAAAAAGAAGCAAAAGGATTGAAAAGATTGTAAAATAAAAAAAATAAAAGAAAATAAAAAAGAGAAAAAGAAAAGAAAAGAAAAGAAAAGGAAAATGAGTAAGGAGAAGCTTAAGGAAATGCTTAATAAAAAATTGGCTTCACTTGAATCAACTTAAGGAAAAGACTTTATTACATTTTCTAAACTTGTATCGGAGTATTAGTAGCATTACTAGTAAGGCTTTCATGAAGTTCTTTTTCATATGAATTTTTTAAGTATCCTTAATATGACAAATTGTATTTTTTNTTTTCTAAGTATCCTGAATATGACAAATTGTATTTTTGCTTAAAATGAATGAAGATTCAGAAATTTTAAATTTGATTACTAAGTACTCTTGGGCTTAGAGTTTGAATCTTAGTTATTAAAGGTTTTTTCTTAAATATTACTATTTTATTTATTAAACTAAAGTATAAGAGTTATAAGTTAATCTTTATCATAAGCCATATTCTTCTATGTAGTAAATGTGTCACTTGAGGACAAGTAACATTTATGTTAGGTAGATTTTGATACACCAATATAATATGTTATTTTTAGTATACATTTTATGATTATTTTTGGTGATATTGCACTTTAAAGAAGGATATTTTCATGTTTTTGTTGCACGTATATCAATTTTAGGCATTTGGAGCAAAAGTAGCAAAAAGGACAAAATTTGAAGCAAAAATAACGAATTTTGGGAATTCAGGTGCCTGATGCACTAGATTAGCGCCAGCCCCATTTGACAAAGAGTTGGCACCAGATGTACCAGGTTTGGCGCCAAATCTCCAAAACCCAGAACATTGCGGTCTTAAGCAAGTTGGCGCCTAATTTGCCAGAACTAGCGCCAAATGCGCCAGAGACGTCTTTTTGTGAATTAAGGTGGTTTGGGACAAATTTTGCACAAATTTTTAAAGGGACACTTGTTCTAAATAGTCCTTGGAGCATTTTAATGCATCTAGACTCTTTGAAAGGTTCATTTATGAAGGGATATGTCTCTTGGATCAATGGACATGTCTTTTGAATTCAAAAGGGTTGACTTTTGGATAGAACATTATATGGAGAGTGGCGTGAGTGTGGTGTGAGCGTGTGAGAGTGGAGTTAGTGTGGTGTGGTAGTGAGAGTGGTGTGAGAGTGGCGTGAGAGTGAGAAGAGTATGGCTTGTAAGGAGCGAACAGGAGAGTTAGAGAGAGGGAAAGTCAAGAGCTTGGAGATTCCCTTTAAGGATTATAAGAGGAGAGGGAAGGTGACATATTTTGTCTTCATTACACTTCTAAGAGAGAATTGAGAGTGCTTGTAAAGAGAGAAAGGCATGAAGAGAACTTCTAGGGATTTGCTTGGGAAGGATTGTGAGATATGTTGTTTCTTTTGTTCTGTAAACTTATTTTATATATGAAATCCATATTTTGTCATATCATTCTCATGAATTCTGAGTAGTTTTCTTTATCCTTCTCCCTACTTTGAGATATTTTTTTGTGAAGAATTGATTTTTCTTGACATGGTTTTAAATGCCAATAAATTGTGATGATTTGAACTCGGATCTTCATTTACTTTTTTATCTGGCCAATTGAATTATTAAAATGTGTTGAGAAACATTTTTTTTTGAATAGGCAATGATTTCTACAACTTAGGGAGAATGACATTTAATTTCATGGGAGAGGATGTCATCCATGGAGTTGAGTTCAAATAATTAGGGAAACATACTTTGTTGGACGCAGAACTGGAGATCTTTTAGTGACAGATTAAAATCTTTAAGTTAGTCTAGTTGATTGGAAATTGATGCAAGATTATTAGCCCTCATGTGAGGGAGTAATGAGAGCTATGGAGTGGCAGTCGATGTCCTCCCAGCCTAACCACAAAATTTAAGACTAAACTCTGAATTAGTCAATGTTCTTTATGCACTCGGAAGAGGGTAAAAATTAGGTTTGATCATATTTGACACAAAACAATTTATATATATTTTTAAAAGATTTTAATTTCTTTACAATCCTTATACTCATTGTAAAGGGGAAGGATGCTTTCTTAAATTTGAACTCTTTATCATAAAAACTTTATTTAGTTTTCGTAAAATTTACTTTTGAATGTTTAGTAATTAGTTAAATTAACTTTGTTTTCTTACTGCATTTTATTTAACATATGACTCTGTTATTTTATATTCAAATTTAGCACTTCACTTTTGTAGTTTAAAATTGTAGTTTACATTATAATCTTAAGAATTTACTTATATGCATTTCCAACTTCCCTTTTGGATCGATATCTAAGACTCCATTAGAGCCCTTTATTACTTGAGTGATGTGTAAACTTGCATTATTTTTAGGGGATTTGGCAGTTTAAAGATTTTAAAAGATAAAACTATTTTCACTAAAATTATTTTTGTTGGGACTTGCTTATTTACTATTGTATATGTGACATCGACTTTATATATGCTCTAAAATATAAGATAAATATGGACATATTAAATATTCAATAATTGTAAAGTCACACTTATCAATGCAAGTATACGTATCTCTCAAGTAATATAGGGCTCTAATGGAGTCATAAATACGAATCTCACAGGGAGTAAATTAGAATTATGGACTAAGACCTTAGAAAAACAATACTTTAATCACGNATAATATGTTATTTTAAGTATACATTTTATGCTTATTTTTGGTGATATTGCACTTTAAAGAAGGATATTTTCTTGTTTTTGTTGCACGTATATCAATTTTAGGCATTTGGAGCAAAAGTAGCAAAAAGAACAAAATTTGAAGCAAAAATAACAAATTGCGGGAATTCAGGTGCCTGATGCACTAGATTAGCGCCAACCCCATTTGACAAAGAGTTGGCGCCAGGTGTGCCAGATTGGGCGCCAAATCGCCAAAACCCAGAACATTGCGATCTTAAGCAAGCTGGCGCCTAATTTGCTAGGACTAGCGGCAAATGCGCCAGAGACATCTTTTTGTGAATTAAGGTGGTTCGGGACAAATTTTGCACAAATTTTGAAAGGGACACTTGTTCTAAACAGTCCTTGGAGCATTTTAATGCATCAAGACTCTTTGGAAGGTTCATTTATGAAGGGATATGTCTCTTGGATCAATGGACATGTCTTTTGAATTCAAAAGGGTTGACTTTTGGATAGAACATTATATGGAGAGTGGCGTGAGTGTGGTGTGAGCGTGTGAGAGTGGAGTTAGTGTGGTGTGGTAGTGAGAGTGGTGTGAGAGTGGCGTGAGAGTGAGAAGAGTGTGGCTTGTAAGGAGCGAACAAGAGAGTTAGAGAGAGAGAGAAAGTCAAGAGCTTGGAGATTCCCTTTAAGGATTGTAAGAGGAGAGGGAAGGTGACATATTTTCTCTTCAGTACACTTCTAAGAGATAATTGAGAGTGCTTGTAAAGAGAGAAAGTAATGAAGAGAACTTCTAGGGATTTGCTTGGGAAGGATTGTGAGATATGTTGTTTCTTTTGTTCTGTAAACTTATTTTATATATGAAATCCATATTTTGTCATATCATTCTCATGAATTCTGAGTAGTTTTCTTTATCCTTCTCCCTACTTTGAGATATTTTTTTGTGACGAATTGATTTTTCTTGACATGGTTTTAAATGTTAATAAATTGTGATGATTTGAACTGGGATCTTCATTTACTTTTTAATCTGACCAATTGAATTATTAAAATGTGTTGAGAAACATTTGTTTTGAATGGGCAATGATTTCTACAACTTAGGGAGAATCACATTTAATTTCATGGGAGAGGATGTCATCCATGGAGTTGAGTTCAAATAAATAGGGAAACATACTTTATTGGACGCAGAACTGGAGATTTTTTAGTGACAGATTAAAATCTTTAGGTTATTCTAGTTGATTGGAAACTGATGCAAGATTATTATCTCTCATGTGAGGGAGTAATGAGAGCTATGGAGTGGCAGTCCATGTCCTCCCAGCCTAACCACAAAATTTGAGACTAAACTATAAATTAGTCAATGTTCTTTGTGCACTCGGAAGAGGGTAAAAATTAGGTTTGCTCATATTTGACACAAAATAATTTATATATATTTTTAAAGGATTTTAATTTCTTCATAATCCTTATACTCATTGTAAAGGGGAAGGATGCTTTCTTAAATTTGAACTCTTTATCACAAGAACTTTATTTAGTTTTCGTAAATTATACTTTTGAATGTTTAGTAGTTAGTGAAATTAACTTTGTTTTCTTACTGCATTTTATTTAACATATGACTCTGTTATTTTATATTCAAATTTAACACTTCACTTTTGTAGTAAAAATTGTAGTTTACATTATAATCTTAAGAATTTACTTATATGCATTTCCAACTTCCCTTTTGGATCGATATCTAGGACTCCATTAGAGCCCTTTATTACTTGAGTGATGTGTATACTTGCATTATTTTTAGGGAATTTGGCAGTTTAAATATTTTTAAAAGATAAAACTATTTTCACTAAAAATATTTTTGTTGGGACTTGCTTATTTACTATTGTATATGTGACATCGACTTTATAGATGCTATAAAATATAAGATAAATATGGGCGTATTAAATATTCAATAATTGTGCAAAATCATATATATATATATATGATTATAAAGATGTATAGATATAATATTCAATAATGTTAAAGTCAAACTTATCAATGCAAGTATACGTATCGCTCAAGTAATATAGGGCTCTAATGGAGTCCTAGATATTAATCTCACAGGGAGTAGTTTAGAATTATGGACTAAGACCTTAGAAAAATAATACTTTAATCACGACAACGACATTCAATTTGCTTATGTGTAACTAATAGGCAATTGAAATAAATAGATAATTTTAATAAGTAATAAATAACTAATGATATAAACTATGGTTTAATTATGATATTCAATATATAAGAAAGCATCCTTCCCCTTCTCAAGAAATTATAGTGAATAGATAAAATGAATTAGTTCAATTTATATTGTGCCAAATAGGAGCATACCTATTCATTACCCTTTGATCTAGGCATAAAGAACATTGACTAATCCTATGCTTGTTTACTGAATCTGCAGCCAGGCTGGGAGCATATTGGCTCTCACTTTGGAGCTCCCATGTTCCCCTCACCTGAGAGCTAACATCTACACTTCAGCACCCAAATGATAGGACCAAATTGGGGATTTTAGTCTGTCACTCTACAATCTCGAATTCTACGCCCGATAAAAATATTTCCCTATTTATTTGCAACCAATTTTGACCGAATTGGGGATTTTAGTCTGTCATTTTCTAAAATCTCCAATTCTACGCCCGATAATTTCATTTCCCTATTTATTTGCACCCAATTTCTGTCACTCTAAAATCTCCAATTCTACGCCCGATAATATTATTTCCTTATTTATTTTCACCCAACTTCCAATGCAATCTCCAATTCTACGCCCGATAATATTATTTTCCTATTTATTTGCACCCAACTTCCAAGGTTGACCTCCCTGAATCTTGGATGTAATCTTCACTTTAGTTGTAAAACTTAACATATTTTAACAATCAATTGGCCAGATTGAAAGTAAATTAAGATCAAAGTGAAAAGATCATCACAGTTTCTTAAACTTTTTCATGGCTTTGCCAATTCAAATCACCATTTCATAAATCTCGAGACAAGGAGAAGGACAGAGAAAACTACTTTGAACCNAGAAAACTACTCAGAACTCATGGGGAAAGCACAACACAACTTGGAATTCATATATAAAATCAAAGTAATACAAACTGTAATAAGTAAATAACTTATCTCTAAATTTCTTCCCAAGAACACTCCTTGAAGTTCCTCTGAATCTCTTCCTTTCTTTACATCAAACAGAATTCCTCTNAGACAGAGAAAACTACTCAGAACTCATGGGGAAAGCACAACACAACTTGGAATTCATATATAAAATCAAAGTAATACAAACTGTAACAAGTAAATAACTTATCTCTAATTTGTCCCCAAGAACACTCATTGAAGTTCCTCTGAATCTCTTCCTTTATTTACATCATACAGAATTCCTTTTCGAAGTAGCAAGAAGGAAGAAATCTCTCACTTTCCCTCCACTCTTACAATTTCTCGAAGAAATCCTAACAATTGTTACACACTAATGGAATCTCTCTATCCTCTAGGGCCACTAGACGCTCACTACATCCTCTGGACTCTCTCAAATTTTGACCAAAATGTGCTTTTAAAGTTGTGGATGAGCTTCCCCAAGAGTTGCCTAAGAATCCCTCCAAAATTTGGCTTTATCCAAAGCTTGAGTAGGCATAACCGTCGATCTCATCGTAGGCGGAATTGAGGGCATTGTAGGCGGGCTTCTAAAAAATTTTTTCCTGTAGTCTCGGGAAAAACTTGTCGTCGCCGAGGTTAAGGGCGCCGTCGCCGGCCTAGTTCAAATCTTCACTTTTTTGTCCTTTTCGCTCTAAATTCACTACTTTTTGTATATTTTTGCTCAAATAAGCCTAATTCATCATTCCTGCAACAAAACATCAAAAATATCTTTCTTTTNCTCCACTCTTACAATTTCTCGAAGAATTCCTCACAGTTACACGCTCTAGCAAGCTTTCTACACACTAATGGATCCTTTCTAACCTCCAGGAATCTAAAAGTCTCCCTTCCTATATCTTGCAAGCTTATAATTTTTGGCCAAAATGTTCTCTTTAAATATGTGGATGTGTTTTCCCAAGAGTTGCTTACGCACCCCTCCAAAATCCGGCCTTATCCATTGTACATGTCACATAATCGTTGATCCCACCGTCGGCGGCCTCGATGGCGCTGTCGGTGCCCTTTTTGAGAATTTCTCCTGTAGCCTCGGGAAAAGCTCGCCGTCGGCGGCCTCGATGGCGCCGTCAGCGCCCTAGTGCAATTCTCCACATTGTGGTCATTTTTGCTCCAAATTCACTCCTTCTTGCATCTTTTTGCTCCATTGACCCTAATTCATCATTTCTGCAACAAAACATCAAAAATACATTTCTTTAAAGTGCAATATCATTAAAAACAATATAAAAGAGGTATGAAAATCTCAACCTATTTTCCTTTGGTCAGTTTCTCGTTGGGACGTAATTGGAATAGTGGCAGACAGGAACATTCTCTATCATATATAATTTTTTGATCCATGCAGGAGTGAAAGTAATCCATCTTCCTCGCACATAAACAACTCCTTGGGTGATTCCATGCAAATTTGCATAAAATTCTTTCACCACAGGAACCACCACGGCGACAGTAGTGTAGCACAATACTTCCCATCTTTGCCGCACTTTCATTTCTTCAATATCCATTGTGGGATTATTCAATTAGCGATTCACGAATCCTCATTCTTTGATTAATCTTTTCTTTGTCAGCAACTTGTTGAAGATTCGTCGCACTTCCACACTAATAAACTTTTGCTGATTGAAAACTCACACTCTGGGATTATCAGGGGAATTGGACGCCATAGGAATAAAATTGGTGGAGTTTCAGTTCATTTTTGGAGGGAAAATATGGACTAGAAATCGAATTTTTGAGTTTAAAAAGACAATTCCCGCCCAAAAACCGCCAAAAACCGCCATTTGAACACACGTAACCGCCAATTTGCAGGTCTCGCCGTCGGCGAGCCTCTATATTAATTTTGTCTAGACTCTCGGAAAAAACCCACCGTCGCCGGCGTCGAGGGCGCTCTCATCGCCAAAGGAAAAATTTTCACAGTTTAGATTTGGTCCGGATGAGTTCCATTTTTCTCAGATCCCAATTTTTAAGATATTTCTAGGGTAAATAAGAGTAGTAGAGTTTAATACTACCACAAACTAACAATAATTTCAAATAAAAACTACTACAATCGTGATAAAAATAAAGATAAACATGGGTTGCCTCTCATAAAGCGTTTGGTTTAACGTTGTCAGCCCGACCTACTCAGGTGTTATTCAGGTTAACCTGATCATTAAAACCTCTTAAAATTTGGTCTTTTACCCTCATAATATGGTTTTAATCTGTGTCCATTTACTTTAAATCTATGTCATTAAAACCTCTTTAAAATTTGGTCTTTTACCCTCATAATATGGTTTTATTCTGTGTCCATTTACTTGGTCTTTTACCCTCAAAATATGGTTTTAATCTGTGTCCATTCACTTTAAATCTATTTCCAATTTGGTCTTTTACCCTCATAATATGGTTTTAATCTGTGTCCATTTAATTTAAATCTATTTCCTTCCGATCTTCAATTTCAACAGCTCCGTAAGTATAAACTTGAGTCACAGTAAAGGGTCCTAACCAACTAGACTTCAATTTTCCAGGAAATAACTTCAGCCTAGTATTGTAAAACAAAACTTCTTATCCTGGTTCAAAGTTCTTTTGGTTAATCTTCCGATCATTCCATAACTTTAATTTTTTCTAATAAATTATGTCGTTATCATAAGACTCATTTCTTAATTCTTCAAATTCATTTAATTGTATTAATCTCTTCTTACCAGCATCTTTCAAATTATAATTGAATTCTTTAATCGCCCATTATGCTTTATGCTCCAATTCTACTGGTAAGTGACAAGTTTGTCCAAAAATCCATCTGTAAGGAGTCATTCCAATAAGAGTTTTATAAGCAGTCCTGTAAGCCCATAATGCGGTATAAAGGAGTCATTCCAATATGAGTTTTATAAGCAGTCTTGTAAGCCCATAATGCGGTATCCAATTTAGTAGACCAATCTATTCTACTAGGGTTCACAGTCTTTTGAAGTCTTTATTTAATTTCTCTATTAGAAACTTTCGTTAATCCACTGGTTTGAGGATGATAGGCAGTAGAGATCCTATGAATAATATTAAATTTTTCAACTAATCTCTGAATATATTTATTCCTAAAATGGGATCCTCCGTCGGTGATAATCATTCTAGGCATTTTGTATCTAGTGAAAATATTTTTCATTAAAACCCTTGAAACACTTTTAGCGTCACAACGAGGTAAAGCTTGCGCTTCAATCTACTTATAAACGTTGTCTACTGCAACTAATATATATAAGTTCTTGAAGGAATAAATGGTCCCATAAAATCTAATCCCCAAACGTCAAAGATCTCAACTTCTAACATAAAATTCAGAGGCATTTCATTTCTTCTAGATATATTTCCAACTCGTTGACATCGATCACGAGTTTTTATCTATCTATAAACATCTCTAAAGATAGTAGAATAGAATCCAGCTTGTAAAATTTTATAAGTAGTTTTATCAATCCCAAAATGTCCTCCAAATTTATCACAAGTCTTTATATATCTATAAACATCTCTAAATATAGTAGGCCAATAAAATCCAGCTTTTTCACAAGTTTTTATGTATCTATAAACATATCTAAAGATAGTAGGCCAATAAAATCCAACTTGTAAAATTTATTAAATCGATCACAAGTTTTTATATATCTATAAACATCTCTAAATATAGTAGACCAATAAAATCTAGCTTGTAAAATTTTATAAATAGTTTTATCAAATCCCAAAATGTCCTCCAAATTCAAAATCATGACATTTCTGAATGATCAGCTCAGTTTCTTCAAAAGGTACACATCTCCTCATAATAAAATCCTTACATTATTTATATAAATAAGGCTCATCCCAAAAATATGCTTTTGCATCATGATAAAATTTCCTTTGTTCTTGCAATGTCAGCATAGGTGACAAAATATCACTTACAATATAGTTAACGATATCAGCATACCATGGTATTTTCCACTCATTGATATTATAAATTTGTTCATCAAGAAAACTATTTGTAATTTCATTGTCAGTGTCGGATAATTCTTGATTTTCTAATCTTGACAAATGATCCGCTATTTGATTATCAGTTCCCTTTCTATCAATGACCACAAGATCAAATTCTTTCATCAAAAGTATTCATCTAATCAACATTGGTTTAGCATCCTTTTTTTCCATCAGATATTTAATAGTAGAGTGATCGGTATGCATAATGGTTTAGCATCCTTCTTTTGCATAAGATATTTAATAGCAGAGTGATCAGTATGCACAACACAATTGGTTTGGCATCCTTCTTTTACATCAGATATTTAATAGCAGAGTGATCAGTGTGCACAACACATTTAGTTCATCCTTCTTTTGCATCAGATATTTAATAGCAGAGTGATCAGTGTGTACAACACATTTAGTCCTATCCTTCTTTTGCATCAGATATTTAATAGCAGAGTGATTAATATGCACAACACATTTAGCTCTAATTAAATAAGATCTTTAGATATTTAATAGCAAAGTGATCAGTATGCACAATACATTTAGCTCCAATTAAATAAGATCTAAATTTTTTGCTAGTAACTCTTTTTCAGTAACAGTATAGTTAATTTGTGCATCATTAAGAGTTCTACTAGTGTAGTATATAACTTTAAAAATCCTTTCATACCTTTATCCAAGAACAGCTCCAAAAGTTTTACTAGCGTACTATATAACTTTAAAAATCTTTTCATACTTTTGTCCAAGAACAGCTCCAATAACATTAATCACTAGCATCACACATAAGTTCAAATGGTTTCTCCCAGTTAGGTGAAACTATAATAGGAGTAGTAATTAATTTTTCCTTTAATAATTCAAAGGCTTTTAAACAACTTTCAATAATTAATTTCAAATTTCTTGTCCTTTTCTAAAATTCGGCATAGATGTTTGGTAATTTTTGAAAAATCTTTAATAAAGCGCCTGTAAAATCCAGCATGTCCAAGAAAACTCCTAACCTCTCTTACATTAGTAGGAGGTGTTAGTTTAGATATAACTTGAATTTTTGCAGGGTCTGCTTCCATACCATCTTCCAAAACTTTATGCCCTAACTCAATTCCTCCTGCAACCATAAATTGACATTTCTCTCAATTCAGAACCTAATTAGTTCTTTCGCATAACTCTAAAACTTTTTCAAGGTAATTTAAGCATGCGTCAAATGATGTTCTCTACAGAGAAATCATCCATAAATACTTCCAATTCATCATCAATTAACTTACTAAATATGGACACCATACATCTCTAGAATGTTGCAGGTGCATTACATAATCTGAAAGACATTCTTCAAAAAGCAAAAGTTCCAAAAGGACTAGTAAATGTTGTCTTTTATTGATCCTCAGGATCAACTTTTGGTTTATATTGTTCATCTAATAAAATTTTGTGCATACAAATTGATGGACTAATTCCCTTAATATCATCTAAGGTCCAAAAAAAAGCTTTCTTATATCTTTTCAATGTGTCTAATAGTCTTTGCTCTTGGAGATCTTTTAATTCTAAAAATATAATAACAGGTAATGTAGATGAGTCTCCTAAAAATACATACTTCAAGTGGCTAGGCAATATTTTCATCTCAAGTTCAGGTGGTTTTATAATTGATGGAGATAGATTTTTATCGGAATTTTCCGTAATATCCAACATCTTAAATCTTTCCTGAACATAATCAAATTCTTTATTTTCTAATTCGCCCAAAATAACTTCGTCATTCTTTTCAAATTGTTCCTTCTCTACAAAATGTTCTTCTTCTTCAAAATGCTTTTTATTTTCAAAATGTTCTTTAAAATGTTTGTTCAGTAGATGTTCAATAATTTCCATGCAAAAACATTCATTATCTTTTTCAACAGCAGGGTATTTCATAGATTTCACAATGTTAAAAGTCACTTCTTGATCATTAACTCTCATAGTTAATTCTCCTTTTTGAACATCTATCATAGCTTTTCCAGTAGCTAAAAATGGTCTCCCTAAAATGATAGGTATTTCTTTATCTTCCTCCATATCTAAAACAATGAAATCCACAGGAAAGATAAATTTATCCACTTTTACTAACACATCTTCTATAACTCCCTTAGGATATGTAACTGAACGATCCGCTAAATGTAGAGTTATAGAAGTAGGTGAGACTTCTCCTAATTCTAATCTTTTGAAAATTGATAGAGGCATTTAATTAATGCTGGCTCCCAAATCACATAAAGCTCTTCCATAAATTTTTTTCACCGATAGCACACGGTATAGTGAAACTGTCAGGATCTTTTAATTTTTCAGGAAGCTTTTTCTAAATAATTACACTACACTCTTCGCTAAGTGCAACAATTTCATCATCCGTGAACTTCCTTTTCTTGTTCAGAATATCTTTCATAAATTTCACATAATTGGGCATTTGCTCTAAAGCTTCTATGAAGGGAATGCTTACTGTTAATTTCTTAAGAATTTCTAAAAATTTGAAAAATTGTTTGTTCTGTTTATGGCTTCAATCTTTAAGGAAACGGTGGTGGAAATTTTTCCACAATAATTTTCAATGATGTAAACGAATACTCTAAATCTGGGTATTCATGATCCTTCTCTTTTTTGGTATCCACTTTCTCTGTTTCAGTTTCTGTTTCTTTTTGTAACCTTGTTTCCAATTCTTTTCCACTTCGTAATTGTATTTCTTTGATTTGTTCTTTTCCTTGGTCTTTAGGATTTGGTTCCACAATACTAGGAAAATTTCCTAATGTTCAGTCACTAAGCGCAGTAGCGATATGCCCTAATTGGTTTTCAATATTCTTAATAGCAGTTCCTTGATTTTGTAATTGATTTCCTTGAATTTGTAATTGATTTCCTTGATTATGTAATTGTTGACCCTTGTTTAATATCAGCTCTTCCATAGACAACTTCTTCTCCTTAATTTGAGTATTACTGTTAAATCGTGGAGGATAAGAAGGTCTATAGTTAACATTTCCTTGGTTGGATGAATTTTTTAATGGGTTTACTGAGTTGTTTGCCCATTGTTGATTTGTAGAAGAATTGTTATTCCAATTAAAATTTGGATGACTCTTCCATAATAGTTTGAATATGGGTTGTTGGGTCTATTAATAGCATTTAAGGTTTCATATGAATGTTAAATAAATAGTTTGAATAAGGGGTTGTTAGGTCTATTAATAGCATTTAAATTCATATGAAGGTTGAACATCCACAAATTGCCCAGATGAATTTTCTTCCATCATAGGAGTTGGGGATGATTCTTCCAACCTGGGTTATAATAGTTCGAATATGGGGTTGTTAGGTCTATTAATAGCATTTAAAGTCTCATATGAAAGTTGAACATCCACAAATTGCCCAGATGAATTCTCTTCCATCATAGGAAGCGTTGGAGAATAATTCATCCCATAATGATCTAAACAGATGAATTCTCTTCCATCATAGGAGGTGTTGGAGAATAATTCATCCCATAATGATCTAATCTCTTTGATATTGCAGCAATCTGTGAAGTTAAAATAGATATTGCATCAGAATCATGGATACTAGCTACTCTTTTAGGATTTACCGTTCAGAGGGCCATTGAAAATTGTTGGTAGCCATCTCTTCTATTAATGAATAAGCCTCATCAAAAGGTTTTGACATTAAAGAACCACCAGCCGCAACATCAATAATTGATCTAGGAGATCCCACTAATCAATTATAAAAAGTTTGACTTATCAACCAATCTAGTAACGAATGATGAGGGCACTTCATAAGAAGATCTTTAAATAGCTCCCAAGCTTCATAAATTAACTCTCCATCAATCTGACAAAATAATAGTATGTCATTTCTATGTATAACAGTTTTAGATGGAGGGAAATATTTGGATAGAAATTTCTGTGAAAGTTCTCCCCAAGTTCTAGTAGATCCCGATGCTAACGAATTTAACCACATCTTAACCTTTTCCCTCAGTGAAAAAGGAAAAATTCTAAGTCTCACAACATTTTTTGACTCTGTCATATTTAAAAGTAGCACACAGTTTTAAAAAACTAGCGAGGTGTAAGTTCGGATCGTCATTTGGTGTACCTCCGAATTGATTGTTTTATACCATTTGGAAAATAACAGGTTTAAGCTCAAATAAATTAGCAACTACATTAAATTTTGGATAGATAAGTGAATTTCATCTGCTGTAGGATTTGCATAATCTCTTAAGGGTCTAGATTTGGATAGATAAGTGAATTTCATCTGCTGTAGGATTTGCATAATCTCTTAGGGGTCTAGGTTAGTATTCATTCTCTATGCCTTGATTGTTCAGGTTGTTTCCCATTGTATAAAAATTTCTAGGTTCTCTACTTAATCTTCTAATCCTTCTAACAGTGCATTCTAATTCCGAATCGTAGGGTATAAGATTTTTAGGTCAAAATTTACGCATACAATTTGAAATCAATACTTAGTAATATAATTAACTAAATATAAAAATAATTTGCAATTCAAGTAAAAATTTTTTAATAATCCTAATTTGTCTGTTACTCTAACCGTGAGTTGACTCACTCACTCAGTCACTCACTCTTCGGCAACGGCGCCAAAAACTTGACCGCGACTTTATATATGCTTAAAAATATAAGATAAATATGACTCACTCAATCACTCCCTGACAACGGCGCCAAAAACTTGACAGTGACTTTTTATATGCTTAAAATATAAGATAAATATGGATGAAACGGCGCCAAAAACTTCACAGCGACTTTATATATGCTTAAAATATAAGATAAATATGGACAGATTTAATACTGCTGCTAAAAGATTTAATTCCTCAGCAACTGTACCAAAACTTAATTACAGTTATGGATTCGATAAAGATGGATGTATATAATTCAGCAACTGCACCAAAAACTTAATAGCAGTTATAGAGTCGATAAAGATGTATGTATAAAAATATTCAATAATTGTAAAGTCACACTTATCAACGCAAGTATACGTATCACTCAAGTAATATAGGGCTCTAATAGAGTCGCCAAAAACTTGATAACAGTTATAGATTTGATAAAGATGTGTATAAAATATTCAATAATTGTGCAAAATCATATATATATATATATGATTATAAAGATGTATAGATATAATATTCAATAATGTTAAAGTCAAATTATCAACGCAAGTATACGTATCGCTCAAGTAATATAGGGCTCTAATGGAGTCCTAGATATCGATGCCACAGGGAGTGATTTAGAACTGCGAACTAAGATTTTAGAAAAGCAATACTTTATTTACAACAACGAAGTTCAATTTTCTTATCTGTCATGTCGGCACTATTTTTGGTGTGGGGTTTGCCCGTAAGAAGCTGTCGGTTATCGGAATTGAAATCCCGTTGCCCGCTTCGGAAGGATGCTTTAAAAATTTTTATATTTTTANCTTAGAATATCCAAAAGATAGGAACTTCATGAGAACTCTACTAGTAAAAGACCTATTCCATAAAATTAAGTTTAGGAATGTATTTAATTTTTACTTTAGGTAGGTCCAGTGAAGCCAATTTTTGATTAGGCATATCCTCAAGCTTCTCCTCACTTCAATAATTTTTTTTCTTGCTTTTCTCTTTTTCATTTGGATTGCTTTCAATCCTATATATTTTTTTCTTTTTATTTCATGGATTGTTTTCAATCCCTTATTTTTCCTTTTTCAAGTGAGGATTACTATATCTGGATAGCCTTTAATGATTTTAAACATCACCGCTTTCAATCCTATATATTTTTCTTTTCTTTTCAGGGATTGTTTTCAATCCTTTCTTTTTTGATTTTCAAGTGAGGATTACTTTATCTGGATAGTCTTTAATGATTTTGAACTTCACTTTTCTTTCCCTAAATTTGAAACTCAAAAATCTGGATAGCCTTTAATGATTTTGAACTTCACCTTTCTTTCCCTAAATTTGAAACTCAAAGAACACTCCTTTACCTTATAGATATATTTTGAACTTCACTTTTCTTTCCCTAAATTTGAAACTCAAAGCATTTCTTTACCTTATAAACATTTGAACATCACCTTTCTTTCCCTAAATTTGAAACTCAAAGCATTCCTTTACCTTATAAATATTACATAGCCCAATCCCTTATTTTTCCTTTTTCAAGTGAGGATTACTATATCTGGATAGCCTTTAATGATTTTAAACATCACCTTTCTTTCCCTAAATTTGAAACTCAAAGCATTCCTTTATCTTATAAAAATTTCATAGCTTTTACATCATTGAGCCCCAATCTTTTTCTTTTCAAATAATTTCTAAGATTCTTAATATTTCAAAATATAGTTTTCTTTACTTTAAATAGTTAACTATAGTCTTCTTAATACTTCAAAATATAGTTTCCTTTACTTTAAATAGTTAACTATAATCTTATTCTCTAATGCTAAATATCTTAAGTTACAAAATTAATTTTCATTACAAAGATATTTCCCTAAATCTACCATAATAGTTAAATAGTTACGAAAATATAGTTACCTGAATTTAATTCACTACATAAAATCATATAAATAATTTTTTAAAATATTGAAATAGAGGACATCTAATAGTTAATCTTTTTCTTCCCTCCCCCAAACATAAATTTTTAAAAAAGAAATAGTACAGGTGGAAAGAAAATATTATAAATATAAAGCATACCTCAGTATTGTAGGCATTTTTATCATTTTGAAATTTTTGCAGGTCTTCTCAAATTTTTACTTCACCTGGTCTGTATTATTAGGAGTTTTTTACACATATAAATTATTAGAGAAATTTTTGGGTAATGAAATTTTGAAATAAGTATAAAACTAAAACATGCAAAACATTTCCTAACACAATCACAATACTAAACAATTAAAACTTAAATAAAATGCAAAAATGAAAATCACATTACAATCCACAATTCTACTTAATATCTATTGAACTACAGATATACATTTAACTACCACACTAACTTTATAAAAACTTAAAATTATCCAAGTACACAAAATGAAAGTCCAAATAAATAAACATTCATTTCTATTACAAAAAGATTACATAAAATAAAGATACAAACATAAGTACATCAATTTCATTCTACATCAAAATCCCAAGCTATGTCTTCATCGCCTTGATTAGAAGGTAGATTGGGTTGATACTGAGTATATCGGGGGCATTCATGAAACGTAACATCAGGCTCTCCTCAATAGTGTCGGGTATGAGCTTTATAATAGGCTCCCTTAAAATTTGAATGCCTCTGCAGGTACTCACTATAATAATCGTGTCAATGTTCTAAACCTCCAATCCTTTCACTTATCAATTCTATGCTCTTCCGCTACAAGCTCAACTCATTCATCAAATCAGAGACGGCAGGGGAACTAGAAGGTGGAAGGTCATAACTTGTAGAGGGGACATCTCTACTAGTAGAAGGTTCTTGACTTCTACTCCCAGTTCTCCATTTCTCATGAGATTCATAAGTCTTCAAATTAGCTTTAATAATGGGTTTCATAGGATAAACCCATTCTTCATCTCCAAATTCTACTCCAGAAAGTTTGCAAATTGCATAAATAAGTACAGGATGTCCTAGACCTCCACTAGTCTCACTCCTTGTTGTCAATATATTCTTAAGAATTATTCTCCCCACATTTATAGTTTTACTATTCTGAATACAGAATTTCAGAATAGCTCTATTTCTAGTTTCCTCACTATGGTGATAGGTCGGTAATAGAATAGAGGAAATGAAAAAGTGTCACGCCTTAGAGGTGGCATTCAGCATGGAAGCAAAAAAATTTACACTTTCTCGTTGCTTTATCTTCCATGTTCCTTTCACATTAGTGAGAAAGTTGATCACATCATTGAGGGGGGCTTCCATTGTACTAAAGGATTCATATTGGAAGCTGTAAGATTCCAGGACTTCAAAAAAAGTATTGATGCGGGTTGTAGCAAACTCAAAAGGGAATCCACGCACTTGAATGTTTCCGTCATCAGAATAAATCACATTGGCGTAGAAATCCTTCACAACATTTGCATCAGCTTTATTGGTGGTGCAACAAAAGTTTTCCCACCTCTGCTCGGAAATATATTGTTCAATTTCTCCTCCCGGACTTTCAAAAACTCAATCTTGTGTGCACTTCTTTCCTTTAAAAATGGAAGTAAATTTTATTTGAGCCATCGCATTGACAAAGCGAGACTCATCAAACTCATTTCTTCTCTTTTGTCATGGAGCCATTTTACTCTAATCAAATTATAGAAAATTTTCACAAATTACTTCAAATATGCAAATAATGGCTTCCAATAGTAATTCTAAGAGTTCAACAATAAGATCCATGAATCTCTTCCCAAATTTTTTTACATTCCCAAATTTTTTAGATCTACTCAATGTGGGAGAAATTCATGGTGGAAATCAAATATTTTTAGGTTGGAGTGAAGCTCTTACCTAGAGAAGATCAAATCCGGTGTCAAAAAGCCTTGAAATTGCCTCCTAATCAAGGATCTCTCAAGCCCTAGGTCGAAAATGGCATTTTTAGGAGGAAAGGGATGATGAATTGTGGCAGTTGAATGGTCAAAATTGCTGTTAAAGGTGTTTTTCGTGAGTTCACCGTCGATGGGATCGATAGCGCCGTTGGCGCACTTAATTGGAATATAAATCCTAAATCTCGGGAAACTGTCACCGTCGGCAACGTCGAGGGCGCCGTCGGCAGACTCTATTAATTTTGTCCAAATTCTCAATTTTTGTAATTTTGATCAACTCCAAGCCTAAACGACATCCGTTTAATCATTATAGACATAATTTTGAATAACTAAATGATGTACTTAGCACATATAAACTTTCACAACAAAAAACATCACATTTATATATAAATTCCAAGGGGTACAATAAACGTTATATAACACACCTAAGTTTGGTATTTTCTCAACCTCAATACATTAATTCAGCGCCGCAATCCAAGCCACAACACTCAAAATGCTAAAAACAAAACATTCTATGCTTACTCTCAACTACACAGAGATCTATAAGCATAATTTTAAAGCAAAGCAAATACAAATTTCAAATCAAAATACAATGATAGACATATAGGTTGTAATATAAATCTACTAATCCTCGGACTCAATACTTAATTCTCCTCTGAGATCACTCATTGATTGCACATGAACGAAGAGGTTGTTGAAGGGTCGGAATGAAAATTCTTCAGTAGAATCCTCCTTAATTAATTTCATCCTCCTCATTAGTCGTATCAAACTATCTTCTAAATGTCCAGAATGTTCGAAATGTTCCGTCATCCTCAAGTCCAGATGATCGAAGAAATCAGAGATATTATTAATCTTATTCATGATATTTTGTACCTCCTTTTCCAATTTCTTAATTCCGCGCAGGATCACTAAAGACTTATCAAGGACTAAGGGTTTACCTGGCAGTGAATTCTGAGATGCTTGATCTACAATAATGGCCATGTAATTTTCATCTTAAAAAATTGGAAATATTTCAGTTGGATCCAAATGCTTCCAAGCTAATAGTACCCTTTCCCAATTTTCATAGGACACTTGGAACTGACTGCAAAGTGAGAAAATTGTGAAGGGGTGTCAAAGCCCATAAGTTGATCCCTGAATGATCAGACCTAAAACTGACTTCACAATTATAGATCCAATGTCGATCGACAGTCCCTTTTGGATGCAGTAATTTTAGAAACTTTACCAATCTTCATTGTCGGTAACAGTTTTGCAGAAATGAAAAGCGCCAATGTTTTGAAACATGACTCAGAAGTGTTGCAAAAAAACTAACATACCCATTTTCTCTTGTTTCCCAGTCCTCAGTTTCGTCCGTTAAATAATGGTAGATCTCATTCATCTGTTTTCTTGTTGGGACAAAATTAGAATAGTGGCAGAAAAGAGCATTCTCTATCATATATAATATGTTGATCCGTGTAAGAGTGAAAGGGATCCATCTTCCTCGCACACAAACAACTCTTTGGTTGATTCCATGTAAATTTGCATAAAATTCTCTTACCACTGGAACCACCACGGCAGCAGTAGTGTAACACAACACTTCCCATCTTCGCCGCACTATCGTCTCTTCAATATCCGTCGTGGGATTATTCAATCCACGATTCATGAATCCTTGTTCTTTGATTAATCTTTTCTTCATCAGCAACTTGTTGAAGATTCGCTGCGCTTCCGCACTAATAAACTTTCCAGCCCAAATACCGCCAAAATCCGCCCAAATTGGATGCCATAGGAAANCTCCCAAGCGCATGAACACTCTTCCGTTGCTCGAATGTGACACAACAACAAGGTATGAGACTTCCTTCTTCTCCCTTCTGACTCATCCTCGCTATGTCACTTTTGTTTGCCTGGTTTTCTGATTCAGAAGACATTCCCAATCGACATTCTCACTCATTTTGAACCATTTTTTATATTTTTAAACATTTTGATTATTTTANCTCCCAAGCGCATGAACACTCTTCCGTTGCTCGAATGTGACACAACAACAAGGTATGAGACTTCCTTCTTCTTCCTTCTGACTCATCCTCGCTATGTCACTTTTGTTTGCCTGGTCTTCTGATTCAGAAGACATTCCCACTCATTTTGAACCATTTTTTATATTTTTAAACATTTTGATTATTTTAATTATTTGTCTTCCCAATCGACATTGTCGTGAAGGTTTCACTGACAAACAATTAATTTTATTTATTTATATTTTATTATTATTATTGTTATTATTATTATTACAGTTGTTATAATCTCCTCTAAAAAAATTTCATCATCGAAATTTATGAACTTCACACGGGCTAATCACTATGTAGACAAAACATCAACTATCTAAAACTCTTCAAGAAACTTTAATTCTTGTTAAGTAATAACAAAGCATATATGATAAATTCAACAACTGGGATAGGATAATTCAACTAAATAATTCCCAAACATCTAATATATAATAATATAACTAAAATAACATTACATCCTAAACAAGGTAACAAAACTAACACAATGCTCAACTTCTAAAATAAAAACACATAGGGTTCTCCACACGATATAAATAACACGACACTCATTTGACTTAACGCTCATGAAACTCAATTAACATTGCATCAGTAGCATAAGGTACTTTAGACTCTTAATGAGTTAAGAAATAGAGTCTTGGTCAAATGTTCTGCCTTGTTTGCTCTTTATGAGTCATTATATCAATTTTGTCATTCTCTATTGACCACTTCTAAAAGTAGATCCCTCCTAAAAATTTCTCTAGGCTAAATCCCTTAGCATTTGGCGTAGAACTCTGAACATAATAAGAGCAGTTTCTCATCTGTTATCCCGGTCGTTGGCATAAATAACATACCTTAGAATTAAATAAGCATTCACCACGATGTAGCTTATCACACTTAACACAGTGCTTTGTAGTGTTGTTGCTGCCAACCTCACTATTAAATCCATCAATATATAATTTTATTTTATTTCCATTAAATTCTTCAGAATGAACTATTGGTGTCACATCTTCCAAGCTCTTCCTCTTTTGCATGTCTGTACACTTTTGAGTCTAATAAAAATCAATTTTCACTCTTTTAGCTCTCTCAACTAATATTGAACAGTCTTCAATCCCAAGTGGCACCAATCTAGAAAGAAACTTGTGGCATTCACCTCTATATGTGGAACGAGTTGTGGTGCATACTTTAAAAGCATAGTAAACTCAGCTTCATACTGCATGATCAATTGATCTTGTCGCACAAACCTAAAAAAATTATTTGATATCTTTCTCCTAGCTGGCAGTGGTACAAATCAATCTCTGAAAGATTCTCACAAACTTTTCCCACTTAACCAAGTGGCTAGGTCGAACATCAAATCTCCCCTGCAACTGTGCTTACCATCATTTCTCAGCTTCCCCCTCAAAGGAAAATGTCGCAATGTTAACTTTCCTCTCTTGTGGACATGTCATGCTTTATATAATTTTCTCTACCCTCATCGTCCAGTTTTCAACATCTACTAGCTCTCCTGCGTACACTTTGGAACATCTTTCTATAAAGTTACACATACCACACAAGTCTTATGAATTTACATATCTAACGCCTAAACATTCACATGTACTTGCATACCACTCAAATCATTAGCATCGCATTAAAAAATATCATTTTCACTACCTTTTAAAAAGTGAAATGCACCTTTTAATGCATAGGTTTATGATACTAAGGTGTTATTAGTGCAAATATCAAACATTGGGTGTTAGATATGTAAATACATAAGAATTGTCTGGTAGGCATGTAAATTTCCCTTCTATAAATCTTACATTTTTACCATCTTTATATATGCTTTTAATATTAATATCTATGATAAATCTACTGGCGATTTCTTGAGGTAAAGCGAGAGACATTAAACCCGTGCCATCTTTAAACGTCCTTCCCAAATGTCATTGTTGATTTCTACTTCTGGTAAGCATTGAAACACCAATCACAGAGCCTTATCACATCTCTACTGCAGCTGCTGTTAATGTATGTAGACTACGAGAATCTTCCTGGAGAAACTTATTTTTCTTCAGTTTTTATTCCACATAAATGAAATCTTTTGGTGTTATATTCCCTTAACTACCTGATCATCGAGATAAAACGATTTTAATTTTCATGTTTATTTGACGATTGTTATTATTAACAAATCTTTGGTATGTTAAAATAGTTTTCTTCTATAAAATTTTAATGAATTTTACAATATAAATGCAAGGTCTAAAAAAATTTGATGTTAGTTTGGTTATTCATTTTCAGAATAATATTTTGTAGATAACTTCTTTGAAGTTGAGTTAAGGTTTTTTGCCAACAATGGCATGCGCCACCCAGTGATATTTTGCTTCATTATTTATGAATTATAAATCCTCAAAGTTAGTGAAGGTCTTGGTATCCCACCAGTATGAGTTATTAAGTGATAGCAATTGCTCAAGACAGACAGGAATACACAAATTCTTATACTTGTCCCCACCTTTTCCACTCGTTGACCCCTCAACAGTATTGGCTTGGCTGGGGAAATCTTCATTGAGATATCTGGGGTTTCACTCCAAAACTTAGAAAAAATATGGGCATTTACATACATACCACTCATTTCTTTTGAATTTACATATCTAACACCTATATTTTACTTTTTACATTTATAACACTCAAATCTTTCATATTACCTAAAAAAATACCACACTACCTTTTCATGCATATGGAAGGCTGTATGTTTGTAAAAATTGAAGTTTAGTTGTTAGATATGAAAATACATAGGAATTGAGTGGCATGTATGTAAATATTCCAAAAATTAATAATGAAGAGAGGTGAGAGTACACACTCCTTATACTTAGGCTGTCTCTATAAATTTGACTCTTTAGGCTTTCAGTTTGGCTAGTGAAGGCCTCCTTGAGTTACTTTTGCAAATTTCTATAGCTGACTATTTAGATCTTTGCATGCACAATGTTTGTGTAATTTTCTTCTGAATTATATTTATGTTTCTGTAAGAATATCTCCAACTCCCAAATATTTTTACCAAATAATTCTACATAGATTCTTTTTTGTCCGAGCTGGTTTGATGGGATGGCTGTTCATCAATCTCTCTATCTTCTCAAAAAGTCTTCAAGCTGGCGATGCAAATCTCTCTGTTATTCTTTACCAGCTATTTTGTGCGGTATTGTGCAGTTCTTTTTTGTAGTTTTCTGAGATTAAGTTAACCCATTGTTACTAATGTTAAAACTTGATTATCTTTTCAGCTGTACGTTATAGATTACTTCTTCTATGAAGAGTTTATGACTTCAACGTAAGTCTTTATAATCTTTCCATTCTGGCAATTTGGCTCAAATAAAGTTTATTTTTGAATATTTTCACTCAAGATTCTCACATTATTAGTTAATATTCCAAATATATGGTATATGTTTGTCTTGAACATGCTTATTTAATGTCACATTATCTTCTGTCCATTTGGTATTGTAGAAGTTCATTATCCTTAACATAACAAACTTAATCTCACAAATTTTTTCAAGCAATGTATATCTAGATAAGTGGTGTAATTGAGCCAAGCCAAGTTTTGAGCCGGCTTGGGCTCGGCTTGACATGTGGATTGTGAGCTGGGCTCAATGAGCTAACAAACAAAGCTCAAGCCAGGCCCGAATCGACTCCTTAGCCCGTGAGCCGGCTTATTTTAAAAAATATTAATATAAAATATATTAAAATTCAAGAATTTATCTTTAAATTATTAAACATAGTTTAAAAAATGATATTTTATATTTTATATCAAGTGATTCATTATTTTTATTATATAATTGCTTATTATATCTATTATTTTATTATAATACTAGCTTGAATTAATATTATTTTTTTCTCTTTCATATAAATATGTCGGCTCGTGAGCCAGCTCGAGCTCAAGCCTAAACTCGATTAATCAAGCTCAAGCTCAAGTCGACCTAACTCGATTCGTTTGCACCTCTAGTCAGATTCACTTGAGATCTCATGTAGAATGATTTGAAAAGTTCTTCAGAAAGAAACATCTGAGACATAATTAAGCTTTAGTACTATCAGGAATTGTGGTTTTATCGTTATGTAATTTAACATGTTTGGAAATTATATGCAAGGATTCGTCATAAGTAAAGAAACATGCAATTCTCCATATTCTCATTGTTTTTGTTTAGTTTTACCTTCTGATTTGCTTATTTTGTTTCCAAAAATATTTAATTAATTTTTTTTTTTTTTTTCATTTATTTTGTTGATTGATTTTGTAGGTGGGATGTGATTGCGGAGAGTTTGGGCTTCATGTTGGTCTTTGGAGATCTAGTATTCATTCCTTTCACTTTTAGCATTCAGGCATGTCTTACTGAAATCAAATTTCTAATTCATACTTTGTACGTGTGTTTCTATGCTATTTAAAATATTATTTTTAACATGTTTTTTTGGGTTTTCCTAAATTTTAGTATGAAATTCTCTTAAACCTTTTATGCAATCATTATGATGAGTTTGATTTTTGCTTGCGTATTTTTTATTTATTTTTTTAGGCATTTACATACATACCACCCAATTCCTATTTTTTTACATGTCTAACACCTAATTTTTTGCTTATTACATTTATATCACTTAAATATTTCACAACATATCAAAAATACCACCATTTTACCTACTAAAAATGTGAAATACACGTTTTCGTGCTTTAGTAATGTCTGTAAAAAAATTAAAGTTTAGATGTTAAATATGTTAATACATAGAATCAAGTGGTATGTATTTTAATTTTCCTCATTTTTTTACACCCTTATTTTGTGGAGCAATTAATGAAATGCCCGAAATATTAAGTTTATATTGGCGTTAATTAAAAAGTAGTCAATTGAATAAAGGTTTATGTTGCAAAATGAGTCAAATCTGTAAATTTAAGAGATGGTGTGTATCATGAAGAGATCTTCAATACAGAAGCTTCACCTATTTTCTATGTTCCCTCTCTTCCCTAAAGCGACGGAGTTTGATTCCTTCCTCTCCCATTTCGGCTCTATATTCTCTCCCCTCTCTCTCTCTCTCACTAACCCATCTTCTCTCTTTACTTATTTCTCTCTCCCATTTGTCTCTCACTAAGCCTCTCAGAAAAGAATAATTGTATGTTTTTACTCTGATGCTTAAGATCTCATTATTGAGTCCAAATAAGAATGGTTTTGTATATAATTGGGGAAATCTCATTATTTTATATAGCTTGACATCTAGAGAAATCACATTTAAATGAATATTTTTACACAATTATCTATGTGTTTTTTTATGCTTCACATGAAAGTTAGGCTAATTGCTTAGTTATATCTAGTATTCTCTTATTGAATTTTGAATGTGCTCATTAAAATTTTTGCCGTCATGACCATTATAAAGCAGTCCATATTTTGTTGTTTATACTGGGATGTTATTGAAAATCATAATTCGATAAATAAACTTATGACTCATTCTCATTTTTGAAGGGTTGGTGGCTTTTGGGAAACAAAGTGGAACTTTCTAAAGTAGCCGCCTTTATCGATTGCCTGATTTTTCTCATCGGGTAATTCACCTGTGCAAATTTAGTATTTTTACATCTTTTTTCTGTAAAATTCTGATATTTTTCTCCATCAGAGATCAAGTTCCCATCTTTTTTTCGTTTTTTGAGTTTTTTATGTAATCTTTCAGCTATCTAATATTTCGAGGAGCTAACAAGCAAAAGCATGTTTTTAAAAAGGACCCCAAAGCTCCCATATGGGGCAAGCCCCCAAAAGTAATTGGAGGGAAATTGCTTGCATCTGGTTACTGGTATATTTCATAAACCATTCTTCTTTTATATCTTGAAATTATGTCCTTCGATTCTTCATCATTTATTTGTTACATTGCATATCCATGATTTG
>JXCR01124795.1:0-17176 GCA_002079205.1 Phalaenopsis hybrid cultivar | reverse complement strand
GTAGCAATTAAATTATTAGGCCAATTACTTTCCTACCCTTGAAGGTTGAAAAAGTTAATTATGGAGCTTTTGGTTTTGAGTGATGGCTCGCAATTTGACGAGCTTGTTAATACGCGGCATTTCTTGTGTTTGATAGAAGTTTTGCTGGGACGACTGCTGATCGTACTGATACTGCGGTTGTTGAACATATTGTTGGGCCTTGGAATGTGTCTTTTTACTTCATTTTTGGGGCATACGCACACACAACACAATTTTTATTTATTTGCATACCAAAAACCTAAAATTTACTTTTTTTTTTTACATTCATACCATCCAAATTTTCAAAATCATATTAAAAAAAAGGTGCCATGTTTGATGTATAAATAAATAAATTGAGTGGCATGAATTTTTTGCTAGAGCTTTGGGCGTTTCTCATGATCTTTCAATCTTAGAGGATTGGATGGTTTAAAGGTTGATTATATAAAATGAAATTACACTTGTACCCTTTTTTTAAATCATGCTTAAAAAAAAAATAAACAAAATGTTACTAAGTTTATATTCATTTGATGAATNGGCATTTCTTGTGTTTGATAGAAGTTTTGCTGGGACGACTGCTGATCGTACTGATACTGCGGTTGTTGAACAGATTGTTCGGCCTTGGAATGTGTCTTTTTACTTCATTTTTGGGGCATACACACACACAACACAATTTTTATTTATTTGCATACCAAACACCTAAAATTTACTTTTTTTTAACATTCATACCATCCAAATTTTCAAAATCATATTAAAAAAAAAGGTGACATTGATGTATAAATAAATAAATTGAGTGGCATGAATTTTTTGCTAGAGCTTTGGGCGTTTCTCATGATCTTTCAATCTTAAGAGGATTGGATGGTTTAAAGGTTGATTATATAAAATGAAATTACAATTGTACCCTTTTTTTAAATCATGCTTTAAAAAAAAAAAAAATGTTACTAAGTTTATATTCATTTGATGAAATATTTTTTTCTCTACTTTTTATTAATTATTTGCACTTTAAAAATTGTTTTTTGGAGATATAATTACTCTAAAAATGTCATTAAAATTATATTAATTTTAATTAAAATTTCTAAATCCAATTATATTTCATGATTAAGTTATATGTGCATGCACTTACCGGAAATAATGACTAGCTGGGCTTAGGCTGGCTCAATTAAACTCTTTTTACGGCCCAAGCCCATTGAACAGTTAAACTAACAATGCTTTCAATGTATACATTGAAGCTCAGCGATCTCATTGTAAACAAAAATAACCAACCGTTTACATTTAATATTGCATTTGCCCTTTTTTGGGTATTTACATCTATACCATCCACATTTACATATCTAACACCTAACTTTATCTTTTATATTCACACCGCCCAAACTTTTCATGTCATAGCTAGGGCTGTCAAAAACAACTCGTTGTTCACGAACAACTCGTTGTTCACAAACAACTCGTGTTCAGCTTGTTCGTTAAGTAAACGAGCCGAACACGAATAAATTTTTAAAGCTCGAATTATAAATGAGTTGAACGCGAATAACTCTTTGTTCGCTCGCGTTCTGCCCATTTTAGCTCGAAATTATATATATATATATATTAAATCACAACATCTCGTATGATAATGTTGTTAGTGTTTTCTTTTGTATATATTTGATTCAGGTTTGAATCCCACATTTTACATCTATTTTTTTCAATTTAATTTTTCCGGGCCAATTTGGAGCCGAACACGAACACACTGTTTGAACAAGCCGATTTCGAACACAAGCCAAGCCTGAGCTCGCTCAAGCTCGGCTCGTTTACAGCCCTATCGAATGGTACATATGTAAATCTTCCAAAATTAACATATAAAACAACAACAACAACAACAACAACAACAACAACAATAATAATGCCATCACAGCAGCAGCTAATGAAGCAATTTCATGCACTTGGATCCGGGTTCAAATCAAGAGCCAGTCTAATTATCAAAACAAAATCTAGAAACACAAGTTTACAAACCTCGCCACAGCAGATATTTCAGCACAATTTGTGTTATTTGATTATTTTAGGGGGTTTTCCCACATAAATAGCTGCAACAAGCCAAAAATCAAACAAACACAACGCTATATAATAATGTCAATCTGATAGCAAATATAGAAAAAATGAAATTTCAGCCTTCTTTACGGGCAAAAGCACAAAAACAAATACAATATGTATATGAGAATCTCATTTACATATATGCCGCACAATTCTTATGTATTTGCATATTTAACATCTAAACTTTCATATTTACACACATAACATTCTCATCAACTTTTTAAAAGTGAAGTGCACACNCACAGCAGATATTTCAGCACAATTTGTGTTATTTGATTATTTTAGGGGGTTTTCCCACATAAATAGCTGCAATAAGCCAAAATTCAAACAAACACAACGCTATATAATAATGTCAATCTGATAGCAAATATAAAAAAAATGAAATTTCAGCCTTCTTTACGGGCAAAAGCACAAAAACAAATACAATATGTATATGAGAATCTCATTTACATATATGCCGCACAATTCTTATGTATTTACTTGCATATTTAACATCTAAACTTCCATATTTACACACATAACATTCTCATCTTTAATGACCTTTTTAAAAGTGAAGTACACATTTTCATGCATATGTTCATGACGCCAAAATGCAAATATAAATATCAAACTTTAGGTGTTGAATGTAAAAACAAAGGTATTTTATGGTCTGTATGTAAATTTTCCAACATATTTATGTTCAGACACAAGTTTCCCAGAAAAAAAAGATGATTATAGCTGCCAACTTAGCTTCAGTTATCACCTGCCAAGATCCTCAACTCGAATGCAGAAGAGAATGATACTAATGATGACAATAATATATCCCAAATGCAGAAGAATTATACATAGTGCAAACCATGTTTTTACACTATGNTTTTTTTCTCTACTTTTTATTAATTATTTGCACTTTAAAAATTGTTTTTTGGAGATATAATTACTCTAAAAAAGTCATTAAAATTATATTAATTTTAATTAAAATTTCTAAATTCAATTATATTTCATCATTAAGTTATTTGTGCATGCACTTACTGGGAAAAATGACAATCTGGGCTTAGACTGGCTCAATTGAACTCTTTTTTACGGCCCAAGCCCATTTAACAGTTAAACTAACAATACTTTCAATGTATATATTGAAGCTCAGCGATCTCATTGTAAACAAAGATAACCAACCGTTTACATTTAATATTGCATTTGCCCTTTTTTGGGTATTTACATCAATGCCATCCAAATTTACATATCTAACACCTAACTTCATCTTTTATATTCACACCGCCCAAACTTTTCATGTCACATCTAATTAAAGTGAATACAATGAATACAATTTCTCATTCGTAGCTAGGGCTGTCAAAAAAGCTCGTTGTTCACGAACAAGTCGTTGTTCACGAACAGCTCGTGTTCAGCTTGTTCATTAAGTAAACGAGCCGAACACGAATAAGTTTTTAAAGCTCGAATTATAAACGATTCGAACGTGAATAACTCTTTGTTCGCTCGCGTTCTGCCCANGAGTTGGTGGAGCCTACCAGCGATGTCGAGGGTGGAGGACCAGGGGGCAATGGAGGCAAGATGCCATCTGGAAGAAAAGGTGTAAAAGATGGAGAGATCCCATGGGAAGATGCCATTTGTGCTGAAGAAGTTGGCAAAGGAGGGGAGGTCAGTGCCTGAGGGGGTGGAGGTCCACTCGGAAGGGGAGGATGCATATTCAAGCCGCTTGCCTGCTTGTTAGGCAAAATGTCAGTCTTCAAAACTGAAGCCAATAGATTACTGATGTTGGATTGCGTAGTACCAGAAAATCCTTTCGGCTGGGACACAGTTGCCGAAGTTTCCTGAATCGATGGATGTTGCTTCAGCTCAGGATGTGGTGATATGACAGGGAAAGATGAGAGAGGTAACAAAGCATGTGAATTCGATGAAGTATGGGCTTTAGGAGCTGGATTTTCGGATAATGAGGTAAACGAGTCATGGCTGCCTGGAGAAAATGCATCGCGATTAAACTGATCTGTGAGCTGGCTGGATTTCTGACCTATTTGAGACGAGCGAACTTGAAGATAATCTTGGTCGATTACACTATGTTGTTGAAGGGGAGAAGATGGGATGGAAGGGAAGTTGGGTGAAGGAGAACGTAGAGGCAGTGGCCTCTGCTGCGCTAAAAGTCCACTTGATCCTAATACATCTGTAGAAAAGCCCAAGCTTGACGTAGGATTAGATTGAAATCCAGATCTAGAAATGACTGAATTTTCATTTGTAGATAAAATACCACTAAGAGANGTCCACTTGATCCTAATACATCTGTAGAAAAGCCCAAGCTTGAAGTAGGATTAGATTGAAATCCAGATCTAGGAATGACTGAATTTTCATTTGTAGATAAAATACCACTAAGAGGAGTTGGCCTGTGCTCTGTTTGACTTGAAACTCTTGAAATCTTATGATCTAACCCAAGAGCTGGCACTGGTGGGTCGCGCAGAGGCGGAGGCCAAGCACCCTTATTTAATCTTGGCTCAACTTCTTGGCTATGTTGTTGTGAATAGCGCTCTTCAAGGTCCTTCAAAATTAAAATGAAAATTAAATTAACAAAATTGCATGAAAGTTATAAATAGATACAGTGCAAAATTTACTAAAAGTGATTCATCTGTCTATTTAATGATTAAATATTGTTATAGATTTACGNGCTCTTCAAGGTCCTTCAAAATTAAAATGAAAATTAAATTAACAAAATTGCATGAAAGTTATAAATAGATACTGTGCAAAATTTACTAAAAGTGATTCAACTGTCTATTTAATGATTAAATATTGTTATAGATTTACAGAACATTTGGGATCAAATTTTGATTTCTAATCTCTATTTTTATTATTTTGTTTATGTTTTATTTGACACAACACGTTTGGTATGTTTGATTAAAATATGATTATTTAAAAAAAAAAAACCAAACACCTATTTCAAAATCATGTTAATTTATTTTTAGAAGCAAAAAAATAAAAACATGTAAAACACACCCAAAAAAACATGTTTTTAAAAAAAAAATTAAAAACAAAACAAAAAATCATCCCAAACAAGTCCTTAATGGTCAAACTACATTCTTCATAAAATGTGCTCATGAAACTAATCAACATGAGAAGCAAAAACACTTTTTTGCTTAAAAGATGGAAAAAGATCACACTTCTAGTCACTAAGGGGTATGTCTGGGATAGTTTTCTGTCTGTTTTTCTTTTCAAACTGCCACCACAATTTTGATTGTAGAACTACTGTCTTGCTATTTTTTTTTGAATTTATGTGGCAGAAAGTTATTTTTTTCAATTTGATCTGCTAAAATATGGTGGCAGCCAGAAAGCTTTAATCTAAATTTTTGAAATTAAATAAATTTGTAATTACCACCACAGGTTTTTGAAAAGCAATTTCTTCTGCCAGCTTCGCAGTTGCTTCTTCAAATAGCTGCAGCTACCCCAAACAGGNAATCTAAATTTTTGAAATTAAATAAATTTGTAATTACCACCACAGGTTTTTGAAAAGCAATTTCTTCTGCCAACTTCGCAGTTGCTTCTTCAAATAGCTGCAGCTACCCCAAACAGANTCAACATGAGAAGCAAAAACACTTTTTTGCTTAAAAGATGGAAAAAGATCACACTTCTAGTCACTAAGGGGTCTGTCTGGGATAGTTTTCTGTTTGTTTTTCTTTTCAAACTGCCACCACAATTTTGATTGTAGAACTACTTTCTTGCTATTTTTTTTTGAATTTATGTGGCAGAAAGTTATTTTTTTCAATTTGATCTGCTAAAATATGGTGGCAGCCAGAAAGCTTTAATCTAAATTTTTGAAATTAAATAAATTTGTAATTACCACCACAGGTTTTTGAAAAGCAATTTCTTCTGCCAACTTCGCAGTTGCTTCTTCAAATAGCTGCAGCTACCCCAAACAGACTCTTAGTGCAACAAAATAAAATGATAGTATCACATAAAAGTAATTTAATGGATAGCTTATGAATTCTAGAATGTAATATCAACTTCACCAATCAAAGCATACCAGCTTTCTGTAGCAAAAATAATATGCAAGATTTACACAGAAACCACTCCTTTTCCTATGCATTTATATGTCTAGCACCTAAGCTTCAATTTTTACATACATGTCAGCTTACCTATGCATGAAAAGGTGTATTTCACCTTTTAAAAATTAAAACGGTGTTTCTTTTGATGTGATATGATAAATGTAAGAAGTGAATTTTATGTGTTGGATATGTGTATACACTGGAATTGGGTGGCATGTATTTAAATGCCCCAGACAATATTAGACAATCCAAAACAAGATGCAAGGATTATCTGTTCAAGAGAATGAGAGCTTACTCTTGTGAAATGAATTCTATCATCTGTTCCTACAATCTTTGACCGCGGATGAAATGTATCAAATTTATTTAATCTAGAGCCAACTTGACCGGTCTCCATCGACATCCACTTGTGACTTTGCAAGCTGAGTGGCTTGTCTTGATCATCAACACTTACAGCGTTTCTTTTATTGCTTGCACTTTCATAATCTACGGATCTGGAACCCATATCATCCCAGATGTACTCTTCCTCCTCCGAAGTTTTCCAATTCTTAGACAAAGGCCAGTTTGTTCGATTTGAATGGATCGAAGAAACCTGAGAATTATTTGGAGCGGACCCTAGAGTTCGATAGTTACCATAAGTGTAATTTGCATCAAAACCATTCCTTCNTCTTAGACAAAGGCCAGTTTGTTCGATTTGAATGGATCGAAGAAACCTGAGAATTATTCGGAGCGGACCCTAGAGTTCGATAGTTACCATAAGTGTAATTTGCATCAAAACCATTTCTTTGGTAGGCTGTTGATTGAGCTGCCCCGCCAGCCTCATAATATGGTTTGCTTGGCTCATCTGACTCACTAATCTGATCGACAGTCCTCCCCATCTCATCTAAATCTTTAACCCGGCCAATCCTCCCCACTCCCACATCTTGTTGCCGCAAAAGTTGGGAAGAAAAACTAGGATCTCTTAGATCCTTGTAACCTTTTCGCTCATTAATGAAGTCACTTGGTTGTTCCTTTTGAGGGTGTTGAACATCCTGAAATGTTATTATTATTCAAAGGAAATTGAAAGGGTTTAGCACTTCAGGTTTATGAAAATTAATTCAAATTTTCTTTCCACAGATTCTTAGTTATAATGAAATATACAAATAAGGGATAGAAAATAAATTCATGAACCTTATTAGATAATTCAGACCGCTGTCTCGTACTCCCAGCGAGTGGATTTCTTATGGACCTTTCTGCATCGTCGAGTGGAGCAACAACTTCATCAATGTCTTCGCTGCTTATTTCCTTCCCCTTCAAAATATAAGAAAATAATAAGACCTTTCAATACACACATCATCTACCTCAAAACAACAGACTTACAAAAAGCCATTTTATTTCAAAGAAAAGTTAAAATATAAAATGCTGGCGGATAATATGGTCAGAATATTGTCGGCCAAGCTTTGCATTTCATGTGAAAACAAAGTTTTGATTGATATGCAAAATATCAAATATAAATCCCTACCTATGCAACACAGATTTAAATCAAGAATCATGGCTAGACATAAGTCAAAATTAAATCAAACCATTTCATGAATTTAACTATATTTATTTTAATAGGTTATTTTGATTTAAAATTAAAAAGGCATTAGCTTAAAAGAAATCATTGCCAATTTAAATTCAATGATAGGATAAGATTTAGGTTTGAATCAGATCATAGGATTGGTTTAATTTAAATTGCAATACTATTATTGGGGATTTAAACTTACACAGATTTTATATATTTACAAATCTGACACTTAAAGTTTGATATTTAGTTAGTATTATAATCACATCAAAACAAATGCATAAAAAGGTGTATTCCACTTTTAAAATTAGCAATAGTAATATTTTTGATATGATGTTAAAATTTTAAGTGTTAAACAACTAAATATTCACATTTAGATGATGGATGTGTAAACATATAATAATTATGTGGTATGTATGTAAATCCCCCTGCAATTACGATAAACAAGGGACAAAGAATGTTCTTACAAATAGTATAGGTTAAAAAGAGAAATTTCCGTCGATCTCAACCTCCTGATGGCAATCATAAAAAAATGATTCCCAATCACTTTCCATCATTTGTTCTCTCACAACCAAATTATGCATAAGAATTTCCTGACCCCTTCTCCAAATTCCCATCTCACTGGAAAACTCGTTCTTGAAAAATCTGTTGATTTTTTTCAGCTCTTCAATTTCTTCAGGAAATAAAGACTCTTCTTCATCTTTTTAATTCTCTAATAAATCAAGCAAATTTCAAGAGAAACGCGAAGCCCAAAAGTGACAAACAATTCAAGATTTATATCAATTAGATATCAGAATTAAAATTCTAAAGTCAATGCCTACACCATCACCATGTTTCTTTCATGTTAACCTTCTCAAACTCTCACCCAAGCAAAATCAAAATCACCCCAAACCCCTAACAAAAAACTTTCCGAAAAATAAAAAAGCAACTTCTCTTATCCATTCCAAAAAGCTAAACAGCCCATTTAATTAGAAAATTGCAAGCTTCTACGAATTCAAGTGCTCGGCTTAATTAGAAATTTGTGAACATTTTGCAATCCATATTGGCATTAAAAACATCTAAATAAAATTAGCATAACTTGCATTCATCAAACTCATCATTTAATTATATTTCTCGCCCATCATGTTGCTTGCACGTAAACAATTGAAACAGATATTAGATGCCTTGGTAGATAAAGTTAAAGCATAATGTAAAATAATTGAACTGACATAGCAACATGCATTTACAAATTTAAAATTTAGGGGAAAATTTTACATACATAGCACACAATTTTTATATACTTACATATCTCACACCTAAACTTTCATATTTACATACATAGCCTTTAAACCTATGCATGAAAAGATGTCTTTCACTTTTAAAAAAGTGGTAAGAGTGCTATTTTTTATGTGATATTAAAGATTTGAGTGCCATGTGTGTAAATATGAATGTTTAGGTGCAAGATCTGTAAAAGCATAAGAATTGTGTGCTATGCATGTAAATGCCCCAAAAATTTATTGTATTTTTAGCTGAAACACAAGCCAATGTTCAGGAGAGTGCTATTGTAGCTGAACGGTATCATAATCTAAATCTGAAAATGATGCATTGATAGAATAAGCACTCTTAATACAAGTGGCAAAAAAAAAAAACTCCTTTACGGGCTAGCTTCCTAATACCACCTTCCACCACTTCGCAAATTTTGTCACAAACCTAACATGCAATAGTAATCCAAGTTCGAAATTTCATCATCAAAAAGTAAATTAGAGTTTTTTTTTCTTTTTTAAATTTTCACATAAAATCTCAATGTCATGCACCGAGGATGGATCCTCCTCTAATTGGTCAAAAAATACATGTAACACATTTTTTATCACTCTATTTTGTCAAGATTGTATATTTTTGTACTAAATATTTTTTTATGGATTGAAAGACTCAGCATTCTTTACGCAACATCTAGCAATAGAGGTGACAATGTAACATATTACAATATATGTTTGCTATTTAAAATGGTATGGAAAGCACCTAACCTCAATAAAAAAGAGTTAACATCATGGTTCACTCGCATGGACTACATGAACGCACATTACATATTATCAAAAAAATTCTTTTAAAACTTTCACATAACGATTACAATAATCATAAAAAAAAAACCTCAATAGATGCAATAATTCAAATTAAGAGATACGAACAAAAAATGATTTTTTATATGCAAATAATGATCAAAACTTAACCATGAAAAGATATTTGCCTATAGGAGTCAAGAGATGCACGAGGTCTGAAGGTGGTGGGAAAGGTTGGCTAGAGTGGCATCCAGAGGCACTTACTGGTAGTAGTGAATAGTAGCAACCGGAGTTGTCCTGTAGGAGATGCATTGTGAAAGAGATGAATGGAGACAAAGTAATACGACCTGTAGTGAGATGCAGCCTGTGGTGGAGAGAAAAATGCAAGAGAAGCGGTGTGGCTTTATAAAGGTTTGACAATTATTTTTTCTAAGCCAATGAGCTGAAGATAGAAGAGAAGATGCGAGTGGGAGACGAAGCAGTACAACAAAGACAAGTTGTAGCTTAGACTTATGGAAAGTATGTATGTATGTGTGTACGTAGGTATGTATGTGTGTATGTATGTATGTGTTTGTGTGCGTGCGAGTGTTTAATAAATGACTCAGTTAACTTATCCAAAATTCTAATCTCACTTGCATTCGATAGAAGATTTGAAACTCCCTCAGGGCATCATCTTTTATAGCTTTTTATTTGAACATAATCAATTTTGAGTAATTAGAACTAATGTTGAGTTGACACAAATTTGAATCTTATTATAGCTTTACTTGAAATAAATTTAGATTTTTTTACCAATTCAAGTCGGCATGGACTCGTTTATTTCAAGTTTGAATCTAGTTTAACATATTTGAACTTGACTTAACGTCTAATCCTATTTCTTGCAATAGAAAGAAACTTTTGTTATTGACCGTACAAGTACCAAAGAGACAAATCTAAAAGCACCTTTGACTAAATGCAACCTTATGGTGTCACATCTAGGTCCCTCTTAATGTTTCATGGGTCAACACATTTTTGCTAGTTACCTAAAAAGTGCCTTTCACATATTCAATTCAATGGATATTGTAACATAATATTTAGGTGTTTGGCTGCGAGTAGGATTTAGTGTTAAGTAGGGTTTTGTGAATCCCTTAAATCCGCCCTACCCTTGGATTTAGTGAATCCGGATTCAAGCTGAATCAAGGGTAAAATTTGGGACCCTAAATCAAAAAAATTCATAAATCCACAGAACTCTTGCATTTTAGCATTTGTCTGGATTTAATAAATTGGATGATAAATCCTATGNCAATTCAATGGATATTGTAACATAATATTTAGGTGTTTGGCTGCGAGTAGGATTTAGTGTTAAGTAGGGTTTCGTGAATCCCTTAAATCCATTCTACCCTTGGATTTAGTGAATCCGGATTCAAGCTGAATCAAGGGTAAAATTTGGGACCCTAAATAAAAAAAATTCATAAATCCACGGAACTCTTGCGTTTTAGCATTTGCCTCGATTTAATAAATCGGATGATAAATCCTATTAAAAGGCGCTACCAAGCGCCCCTTCAGTGTATACTCATGAATGCTGTCAAAAATTGATATGAAAACCCTAGCTTTATAATAAGAATACAATTCATGATGGTAGAACAAATATATTTTCAAAATTCAGGACATAAAAATTAGCCTCAAATTTTATAATCATATTAAACACATTTTCTGTCTCAACTGATGAACTGTGAGCAATGCTAAAAATCAAATATAAACTAGTATTAAATATAAGTACATTTTTATATAAGTACATATAAGTACATATAAACTAGTATTAAATATAAGTACATTATTAAATATAAGTACATTTTCTGTCTCAAATGATGAACTGTGAGCAATGCTAAAAATCAAATATAGCCATTAGTTTAGTTATTATTGCCTCGATAAAGTATGAGAACTAGTATTAAATATAAGTACNAAACACATTTTCTGTCTCAACTGATGAACTGTGAGCAATGCTAAAAATCAAATATAAACAAAGCCATTAGTTTAGTTATTATTGCCTCGATAAAGTATGAGAACTAGTATTAAATATAAGTATATTTTTATGGTACTTTCATATAATGTGCAATCTATCACAACTAATTGTAGTGTTTCATCTATTGTATATTCTTAATTGTTATCATATGTCATTAACAATGTGGAAAAGAATATTATTAATGAAATTACAACAGCTGATTCTAAAGTGGAAAAATCAACCTTTTACAAATAACTACTGGTTCACATATAATACGCTAATGAAGATGTGCCAATTCAAATAGAAAAGTTGGGTGCAAGTTCAAGTTAACGGGTTGAGGAGTTTAATCTAAATCCGACCTGCCAATGATGTGACTAACCAAATCAAACCGAAACAATGCATTTAAAATATTTATTAGCAAGTACAAATTTAAAAGATAATAAGCATATAATACATCAATACACGAAAAAAAATGTCTCACCAAATAATAAATGTAAACTAATAAAAATGAAATTAGATATAAATAATTCTAAGAGTTGGTGGTTCATAATAAGGTCAGCGAATCAACCCGAAAATAACCCGAAAATAAATGAATCAAATTATTTAACCTGAACCCGACCCGAAAGTTGATCAAGTCAACCCAAACCCAAATCTTCCAAATCAAGTTTGTGCATGATTAATGTTTCATGACATTTATTAACACTCTCACAGAAAAAAATGTCATAAGTTGGACTCTTTGAAGGCGTTCTTTTAAAACACGAGGAATTAAGGCAATAAAAACTCAAATAAAAAATCATAGCTAGAACCAAGCCTTAGATTGAACCAAATAGATTTATGAGTTTAATTTTATTCTTAGGCCATTCTTATTAAAACTAGGAAGGCATTACACTAATTTTAAATTATCTTATACTTGAATTTTTAATATAAATTAGATGATGAGATAAGATCTTGAGTTTAGTTATTTAGATAGAATTAATTTTTCACATGAATTGCAACAAATTTCTATATATATTTAATTCATAAATTTATTATTATAAAAAAGGGGTATTGCAGGATGATGAATTAACAGGTAATTTTTTAATCAAATTTATTTTTAAATAAATTAAAAATTTTACTTAGTCCCTCCACCTCTCTCTAGTCCATAAATAACTTCTCTCATCCAGATAGTCCTCAAGAAATCTAAAACTTGCAATCTCTTTCTACTCTTTTGCGTCTTCGTTCCCATTAAGGAAGCATTAATCTCATTAATTCCAAATTCTTCTTCCCGCATTTTATTCTCACAAGTGAGCCTGATTATTAATAGATCTCTATTGTTTCTTTAAGAAACAAATATCTCTTCTTTCATCCCATCAAATCAAGAAATGAAGCAAAAATTTTATGAGAAACAAGCAATAAGAAAGTGATCCACATTTCACATTAACCTTAAACACCCCCACTAATGCAACATTTTCACAATCAAGATCTTGATCCCCACCTCACTAATGCAACTCCTTCTGAGCTTCATAATAATAGAGCACAAATACAAAGCACACCATCCATCTTTGTGAGAATACTTCCTATTTAACTTGTCGTGGGAGTACCTAACCAAACCTTACCCTTTAAAAAATATATAATGAGAGTGAAGAGGCCAAGATGTGAAAAGTGAAAACCTCAAGTAAAATAATTATATTCCTAGTTAAATGATTACTACAACTAGCATACTGGTTGCAATATCTAATTTAATAATCAAAACGTAGTTTATATTAATGAAGTGGCTTTGGCTATTCATGGATGAAAATTATCAGCAAGATGAAGGTTAATTAAGTTCTATGTTCCAATGCAAATGACTATTAAAATGCACTTGGAAGAATTAAGCATCTATTACCATTCAAAATAGCTGGATAAAAGTATCCATATGTTGTAGCCCACGTCTGGATAAATATAATCAAACAAAAGATTGACCATTAACTCGGGTTATAAAAGAGAAAAGGGAAGATTTGAAAGGAGCAAACAGGCCTAAAACTTAAAATAGAATAAATAGCTGAACTCTTCAACATAATTTCTATGATAGCAGGTATAGACATAAAAATATCAAAAGAGCAATTAAACTACACAAAAAAAAAATGTTTTAAGGAAGGCGGGTCTAATGAATAATCACTCCTATTCTGCATTTATTTCAAGAAAAAAACGCATGTGTGGCAATATGTACTCTAGTAACCACATAAAACACATGAATTCTAACCAAGTTTTGCATTATTAGTAATAAAAAACTATAAATAGGAGCTATGCATCTAAAATATAAAATGGATATAAACATAGACGCAATTTGTGCAATGAGAAACAATAGGAATAAAGTGTTGTGCATAAATAGAAACCATGATTAAACAGAATCCTTCTTTTTATCAATGTCAGAACACAGATATGACCATTAAATAGCCTATGAAAGAGCAATAAAAATATTTAAGCATAAAAATTAGACCTAGAACTTGAATAAAATTGCCAGCTAAATAGCTTAATAGAATTTTTCTGCAACAAGAGCAAGAGATATGAAAATATTAAAACAGAAATTCAACTAGTCCAATAAACTTCTTAAGATGCCAAATTTAATGTGCAATATATTCTCATATTCTGCATTTGTTTTAACAAAAATTGTGAACACATACTACAGGAACGCATAAAAGCAATGAATTCTGGCCCAATACTCTAACCTTAGTAGATGAAATGCAATAAATAATAAAACGAATCTGGCGTACGCACAAGGATTGCTCATAATATAAAAGTGCAACTAAAAGTTGTTTTTGTGACAAAATCTTCTTTAAGAAAATCACCTTTATTTTGTAAACAACATATAAAAACACTTAGATGGCAATTGTTTCTTATTCAAATAGTATGAATGGCATCAACCCAAGAATTTTAAACATGCTCCTTGAATGACAGCCCTAAATGGTTAAAAAAAAAAAAAGTCTGGTGCGTAAAGAGGAGCTAAGAGAAATATCAAGAATTGTTCTTTTCCAATGACAAAGTCTACTGGGTGAAGTTACACCAGTAAGAAAGTTGAAGCATGTGCATCATTGATGAAGTTATCAATGAACATTAACTCAGATGTGTGACATACCTCATAATTCTTCTGTATTTACATATCTAACACCTAAACATCAATATTTACATGCATAACACTCAAGCCTTTAACATCACATCAAAAGACCACCATAATTATCTTTTTAAAAGTAAAATAAACCTTCTCATGCAAAAGTTTATGACACCAAAGTGTTATTAGTGTAAATATCAAATTTTGGGTGTTAGATATGAAATACAAAAAATTTGTCGAGTATGTATGCAAATTTCCCTAAAATTAAACAAAATTGCTCCACTGCCGTTACCTTTGTGGATTGTTGAAAGCGTTGTCTGGCCTCCAAATACTTTGGATTAACATGAATACTGTGCGGGGACCTTTGTGATTGAGCATCTGACCTTGTTCCTGTGCCTCCAGATGACCCATTTATGACATTTTGAAATCCCAATTCGTGCTCGATTGATTGGAGGCAAGAAGTGGGGAAATACCCTTTCCATGTTCCGAATAGATGCCTCAAGCTATGATGTATGGAAGGATCAACTTGTTTGTAGGCTTTGCAGAATACCTAAGTTGAGGAAAAGATTGCAGGAAACCCCAATAGAAAAATCAATTAGCATATCAGACTATGACCTTAAAATAAAAAGCTGTATTTACATACATACCACCCAATTACTATGTATTTACATATCTAACACCTCAACTTTATTTTTTTACATTTATACCACCCAAATCTTTCATATCACATAAAAAATGCCACTATTTTAACTTTTTAGGAGTAATACCCCTTTTCATGCATATATCACGTGACATATTGAATTTTAGGTGATGAATACGTAAATGCATCGGAATTAAGTGGTACGTATGTAAATTTTCCAATTAACAATAGTGATTTTGAAATTAGAAAGAGAAAAAGAGGTGATAGAATGATAACGATGAATGTTACTTGGCATAAATTGAAAGAAGAGCTTATAGCTAAAATGCAAAACATTAATATTTATCATCAAATATAAGGAGGAAGAAAGAAGGCACAAGCAGTAAGAAAGTCATAAAACAGGTGATGAATCATGAATGGAATAACTGAAAGAGTAATCTACCTGTGGCAATCTTGCAGCAAAATATTTAATATAATCTCCTCCAATATTCTTCACAATGCTATCAAGAAGATATAAAGATGGCAACTTTTGTTCACTAGGAACCTGCAAATAAGCACAAAGAACACGCAAAAGAAAACATCACAATGAAATAGTCGATATTGTCATAAAGAAGCAAAAGATGATAGCATACTACCGTAAAAATTTAAAGAACAAGAATATATCCAAACTATGACAAATAATCACAAAATCATACAAAACATTGGCAAAATGAGCAAACCAAAAGGATGGTATATTTTGTTAAACATTTCATTTCCATATCTATCTTAAAAATGTATATATACTTAAAATATGCTCAAAGATTCAAGCTTTCACAAAATTTTTTGATAAATAAAACAAGTAAATAAATTATCAACAAATGCTCCCATCAATGTTGTCAAAAGGAAAATTGATCTCTAACCTAGCCATGTAGAGGTGGTCAGAACTATTCAGGCGAGGCTCCAATGTTTCAAACACTTCCCGCACCAGTATCACCACTAAAGCAATGCCTAGGCAAGCACCTAGCACTCACCTCTATGATGCAATTTTTATAATTATTTTTTAAGCATAAATAACATATTATGAGATGGAAGGCTACAAATCTAGTAAAGGGGAAGAAAGCATGGGTGAAGAAGATGAAATAGATAAAAGCAAGGCTTAGATAATCTTACGTTATGAAAACTACCAACTTAAGGTTTTACTTGTTTGAACTTGAAACATAGCTTTTGGACATTGTGGGCAATTTCTTTTAGGCAATCTTTCCGGCAAGGTCTTTACATTTTGGTATTTTGAATGAAGTAAAATTTGACAATGTATTTTTTCAAGTCAGATGTTTAATATTCTTGTGATGCTATTCATATTATTCTATCCAAAAGCATTTCTCAAAATCAAAAAATATGAAAATTTAAGCTGCTTATTTCGTTTAGATGAACAACTAGGCTAATCTTAGCACCTAGGACATTAAGGAGCCATGTCTTCTTAAGGGCGGCTAGCATTTTAAATAACAATGATTCCAACATATTTAATATAAAATACACTCCTAAAATCAATAGTCTTAAGAATCAAGTATTAGTAGAAAAAAAATGTTGTCGAGCAACTTTATCCCACCGAATTTTCCCCGCCCTCTATTTGGCAAGACCAATCGCACCAATAGTGATTTTCAAATATTGAACATTAAGACTATGACATGATAAGTTTTACCTGGAGTAAGTTAGTCCAAACTCCCTAAATTCTTGGTAAAAAATAATCAAACACAACAGTTACACTGATTTCAACCATTTAAATTCATGGTAATTGCTCTATTCATGATGACCAACATTTCCATGGCCATCCAATCTTTGATCCA
>JXCR01124794.1:9849-31238 GCA_002079205.1 Phalaenopsis hybrid cultivar | reverse complement strand
GTAGTATTCATTTTTCTAATTCTACATTATTTGTGTTCTAAATGTTCTCTCTATTGTTTAAAANAGAAGATGATCTATACCTCTAGGTTGCGTCGGTCTAGTATGGGTTAGTTTAAGCCTAATTAGACTTCAATACACTTTGTTTTAACATGCCAAACTTTTTTCTATTTGTTTAAGCCAATCTATGAACTAGTTTCACCAATACAAGTTTGTTTGAGTCATCGTTANAGAAGATGATCTATACCTCTAGGTTGCGTCGGTCTAGTATGGGTTAGTTTAAGCCTAATTAGACTTCAATACTCTTTGTTTTAACATGCCAAACTTCTTTCTGTTTGTTTAAGCCAATCTATGAACTAGTTTCACCAATACAAGCTTGTTTGAGTCATCGTTGTCATCGTCATCGTCATCTTCAAAGTCTAACATAGGATGACTTCTCTATTTCAAAATGAGATCTTCTTTGATTTTTCTTATTCCATTTCGACTCTTTAATGTAATCTCTATAGCATCTTTTTGCTATTTTTTTAATTTTCTATAAAAAATCTATTTGAAAATACTTTTTTATTTAAAGATAGTTTTAATCATTTATTTTATAATTTAACATATTATTAACATCACTAAATAATTTATTATCTATATTTTTATTTTAGATATTGAGAATTGAGAATTGCTAAAAATTAGATTAAACCTACTAATAATTATTCTTTATTTGGCTAAAGACCAATTTGAATACCTTTGAGCCAATCTTGATGCAAAGTTTGATCGGCTCGAGGCTAAGTCATTAATAATATTATAAGAAATATCTTAAAAATGAATGAAAGAATTCCAATTTATTGATCACTTAGATTGCTAATTAAAACCTAATATTTATTACTTATTCTTCATACATTATGNCGGCTCGAGGCTAAGTCATTAATAATATTATAAGAAATATCTTAAAAATGAATGAAAGAATTCCAATTTATTAATCACTTAAATTGCTAATTAAAACCTAATATTTATTACTTATTCTTCATACATTATATAAGGTTACTTTTTGTCTTCAATAATTCACTCTTGAGCCATATCTATAATATAATTGTTCTTAATTTGTAGTTTGTAGTTTTTCCACACACATTATTTTTAGCATTCTTATTTCTGTTTTGCTCAACTTAAATATTAGTTATTTNTTATATAAGGTTACTTTTTGTCTTCAATAATTCACTCTTGAGCCATATCTATAATATAATTGTTCTTAATTTATAGTTTGTAGTTTTTTCACACACATTTATTTTAGCATTCTTATTTCTGTTTTGCTCAACTTAAATATTAGTTATTTTTTAGCTGCTTAACATTTGGAGCCACACATCATCATATGTAATTGTGATTTTGTTGATAATACTTTGAATTCTCCAAGATATTCTCTTATCACACAATTTATTTGACACTTCTCCATTTTAATTATCCAATTATAACTCTAGAAGTCATCCTTTTATTTATTCATTATTTTGTATAATAGATCAAAGATAATAAAGCATATCACTTATGCATTACTTTATATTTTGATAATACTAAATAATATTTGTAAATATCATGCCTACTAAAATTTCAAAACTATATATATGTAGTATTCATTTTTCTAATTCTACATTATTTGTGTTCTAAATGTTCTCTCTATTGTTTAAATTTTTCATTGTTTGATAGATGCCTCAATAGTTAAGAATTTTGTCATCATAAACCGTATATTGCAAGTTAGCGTGGTTTTAATATATTTTAAAAGTATGTCAATAACCAATGCAAAAAGTTATGTACTTAATATTGAAAGTATGTGTCAATCTATCTGAATTTAAAACTGTTTAGTTGTTGCCAGACAACTACTAATACTAGTACATGCCCCATAATACATATCTTTAGTGCTGTTAGCATGTCATTGGCACATACCTTTTTGCCTTAATGCGCTCTTGGCCAATTCTTGTATTACTCGAGTGTATGCATTCTCAAGATTCATAAAAATCATACAAATACCATTGCTTTGCTTTCTATGCTATTCTATTAATCGTCATATTACAAAAATTTCTTTCATAGTATGTCTTCCTTACATAAAATCAAATTTGTTCTTTGAAATTTATATAAATTTTTTTAAGCCCACATTCCATTGCTCTTTCCCATTGTTTCATTGTAAAACTCATGAGTTTGATTCGTCTATATAATGACCACAATTTTGAACGTCGCATTTGTTCTTAAATATCTACATCAAAATACTTCCTCTCTAATTATTTGACATCCTCATAAACTTCAAAATTATATTAAAAAATTTGTTCATCAAGTCACTGCTGTATCACCCAGAACTCTCCACAGGTATCTCATTTAAATGTAAAGCCTGAACCATTTTCTCATCTTCATTACAGCTAAACCCACTCCTTTTTCTTAGATCAATAATATGTTTCATTATGTTGTTCCTTAATCACTCCAAAGTAAGTTATTCCTTAGAGCTCTCATTTAGTTTTTTCTCTAGGTAGGATTTCCAACTTTCTTTTATCTATTAATTTAGCAATTATATATTCATTTTTCTTTGGTCCAATTGAATAAAAAATCAGCCCATGGTTCCCCCTTTCGTGAATACTTTAAGATTTATGCTTCACTTTAAAAATTAGGATAGGTCAGACAGAGTTCTTTGTGGATTCAAATTTTGTTTTCCTGTTTTTGTTTCTTTTGTAGAAATTCCTAAAATATTTAATTTAATTATAGCTAAATTTGTAATCTTGCTGACAACTGCCACATCCTGTATAGGTTGTGAGGCTAATTGATAACAAAATTGCCTTATAAGAAAGTAGTTTAGCGGTGCGAAATAGTTAACCTGATGAGTATTGTATGTTTTTCTAAGACGGTTTTTTCACATTGATCGATGACTTTAATGCCTTTTACTTTCAAAAAAAAATTTCATATTAATTAGTGGCTTTAATGTAGATTAATTTCATGTTAGTGCAGTCCTACACGGTTTGTTTTAAAAGATTGCTTTCATTGACTAATGATTTTCTTGTTGTTCTTTGGGCTTTTGGAGAGTAGACATAAAGTACTTGCTTGCCCTTTAGGTTGAGTTTCATTTTTTTTCTCTATCCTTTTTCTCCTGGAGTTTAATAACTTTTTCTAAATCAATTAAACCTTTCTCAATCGGCCGTGTTCTTTTAAACAAAATTGTTAATGGCTTGTTTGCTGCAATCATTTAGAATACGTGTATTTTAGAATGCAAAGTAAAATTAATTCAATATATTTTGATGTCCCGAAGCTTTTTGATTGGCAGTAAAGCAAATTCAGGGAAACTATTTTTTTTGCTTAACTTTGTGCAAAGTGCAGAGTATGATATTTTAATAAAAAAAACTGCGTTAAGCTTTATCTCCTTAGTATCTTTATATAAAATTTTCTTTATCAAATAATAACCTAACATTCTTTACATGCCCATTTTACTCAATCATCAAATAATCCTCTATGCAATTCTTATTTCTAAGGAAAATAGTCCCTCGAAAGATGATGCTAGAGAATCCGCTTAATTTTTTTTTAAATTTTTTTTGGTGAACTCTTAATCATAACAATAACTATCGTGAAATCAAATATGGTTAGAGCCTTGCGATTAGNTTCTTCAAAATTTATATAAATATTTTTAAGCCCACATTCCATTGCTCTTTCTTATAGTTTCATTGTAAAACTAATGAGTTTGATTCGTCTATATAATGACCACAATTTTGAACGTCGCATTTGTTCTTAAATATCTACATCAAAATACTTCCTCTCTAATTATTTGACATCCTCATAGACTTCAAAATTATATTAAAAAATTTGTTCATCAAGTCACTGCTGTATCACCCAGAACTCTCCACAAGTATCTCATTTAAATGTAGAGCCTGAACCATTTTCTCATCTTCGTTACAGCTAAACCCACTCCTTTTTCTTAGATCAATAATATGTTTCATTATGTTGTTCCTTAATCACTCCAAAGTAAGTTATTCCTTAGAGCTCTCATTTAGTTATTTCGCTAGGTAGGATTTCCAACTTTCTTTTATCTATTAATTTGGCAATTATATATTCATCTTTCTTTGGTCCAGTTGAATAAAAATTCAGCCCACGGTTCCCCCTTTCGCGAGTACTTTAAGACGTGTGCTTCACTTTAAAAATTAGGATAGGTCAGACAGAGTTCTTTATGGATTCAAATTTTGTTTCCTGTTTTTGTTTCTTTTGTAGAAATTCCTAAAATATTTGTAATCTTGCTGACAACTGCCACATCCTGTATAGGTTGTGAGACTAATTGATAACAAAATTGCCTTATAAGAAAGTAGTTTAGCGGTGCGAAATTGTTAACCTGATGAGTTTTGTATGTTTTTCTAAGACGGTTTTTTCACATTGATCGATGACTTTAATGCCTATTACTTTCAAAAAAAAATCATATTAATTAGTGGCTTTAATGCAGATTAATTTCATGTTAGTGCAGTCCTACACGGTTCGTTTTAAAAGATTGCTTTCATTGACTAATGATTTTCTTGTTGTTCTTTGGGCTTTTGGAGAGTAGACATAAAGTACTTGCTTGCCCTTTAGGTTGAGTTTCATTTTTTTCCTCTATCCTTTTTCTCCTGGAGTTTAATAACTTTTTCTAAATCAATTAAACCTTTCTCAATCTGCTGTGCTCTTTTAAACAAAATTGTTTTATGGCTTGTTTGCTGCAATCATTTAGAATACGTGTATTTTAGAATGCAAAGTAAAATTAATTCAATATATTTTGATGCTCCGAAGCTTTTTGATTGGTAGTAAAGTAAATTCAGGGAAACTATTTTTTTTGCTTAACTTGGTGCAAAGTGCAGAGTATGATATTTTGATAAAAAGACCGCGTTAAGCTTTATCACTTTAGTATCTTTATATAAAATTTTCTTTATCAAATAATAGCCTAACATTCTTTACATGCCCATTTTACTCAATTATCAAATAATCACTTATGCAATTCTTATTTCTAAGGAAAATAGTCCCTCGAAAGATGATGCTAGAGAATCTGCTTAATTTTTTCTTAAATTGTTTTTGGTGAACTCTTAATCATAACAATAACTATCATGACATCAAATATGGTTAGAGCCTTGCGATTAGATTACTCTCTTAGGTGTTTTACAAAGTGCAGTGTAAGCGTTCCTCCTTTTTTTTTTTTTTGGAGATAATTTGGGTGAATATTATTTGCATGATTTGGGCCATTTGAAGGACCCCCCTAATTCCAAATTAGAGGATCTAAGAGTATTTTAATCGGATTTGATTTCGGGTGGATCCTTCTTGATGAAATTCACTTTTTGATTCAATAGGGGCTCAAATGAGGCAAATGTTGTGCTTGCATGAATTCATATGTGCTCGACAACCTGTATTTATGAGCATACAATAAACTAACAATAAGCTACAAAGTTAACAATAAGGAGGAGAAGAAATTTTACTGTGAAGTTAAATTCTTTTCCACTAAAATGGTTGTATGCATGAAGGAGGCTTCTTGAATCCAAGTGGAAGAATCACTCTCTTCTTCTTGAATTTGTGGACGAGTATATTAGCTATTATAATTCAAATGCATTTTCTTTTTTTCCCCCACGTTTTTAATTACTATGGACTTTTTTATTGAAATAAAACGGGAATTAAAAAAAAAACTATTTTTATTTTCTCTTGCATAAATTAAATGTTGGCTTCCTCTTCCTCTTCTCTTTCTCTCTTCGTCCATTTATAGATTCTTTAAACTTCGCTGTCTACCCTAGAGAGAGAAAAAGTAATGGATCAAATCAAGGTCAAGGGAGAAGAAGGCAAGAGATCGAGGGAACTTATAAAAAAAAATCTTAATTTGGTTGGTAAAAGTAGTGCTTCTCTAGTTTGGCTCCTATTTCCTTTATTCTTCTCATTAATTATGCACATTTTTATATAAGTAACTTCAGGATCTAAACTCCAATCTCTTATCATGCATGCATAAAATCATAAGTCCGCCCCTCCTTGCTCAGACATAAAAAAGGTTCTCCATCCTGGATTTCTCTCACATAATATTAACAGTGTGAAGTGCCAAAATAGTCCCCTAACTATTTACATGGGATTATTTTAGTCTCGAAGCCTATAAAATTATCAAATTAGTCTCCAAATTCTTTAAAATGGGGCTGAAGTAATCCCCATAAAGGACTCTTAAAGCCTCAATTTGAAGAATCTGGGAACTAATTTGACACTTATATAGACTCTGGGACTGAAATAATCCCATGTAAATAATCAGAGGACTATTTTGGCACTTTACTCATTAACTATGTGTTCTAAGCATCGAGCCTGATTTTCTTGAAAGTTTTATTCTCTTTTGAATCAAGATGATCTTTTCAATATGTGCTAGAAACTACTACCCTTACTATCGGATTATATTTGGGTATTAGATCCATATATTAACATTCCAAATTGAGAGTAGGTTTGCTTAGACCTAACACCAGTCAATCTTTTGTGTCTAGCAAGTAATATTTGGTCACTTGCTTGGACATGCAGTATATTGGTTGTAAACAAAGTGCAGACTCCTGGCTTGAGCATTATAGCAGTTATTTTCAGCATCATTTGTTGAATTTTAAGTCTCAACTTATTAATTGAAAGAAATTTTCAAGATTAATAATATATTTTGTTATTTTTTATGATGATAATAAACTTTTGTTGCTTTCTTTGGACAGCTGAACTAAGAAATTCTTTGCTTCAGGTGATAGTATTTCTCAAAGGCAAATGGGGAGAAAAGGAGAGTCACAATGTAAGCAAGACATTTCTGAGAATGAGAACAGTTAGATCTCACAAGGAGTTAAAACTGGACAAGTCCGTATGCGAATTATCATCTTCCGAACAATGGAGGAAGACATGGCACCTTTATTGCGAGTTTGGCACAAGAGGCATCGTGATCGAGGTTCGCAAACATGGAAACAGTTTACTGAAAAATAAAAAATTGATTAAAAAGACATATTTTTACTGGAATGATCTGCTCCGTTCAAACTCATTGACAGTAATCCGAGAACTTGAGTTTGAACGTAGGGCTTTGTGTTCAGTAACACCCCCAGTCCAAGCTCCATACTTGCTGAAAACTGTTCCAGATTGTGTGACTGATGACTCTGGTGCTATGATCTCAGATGTTATACTAAGAATGAACCGTTATAGGCCGCAAGAAGGTCGCTGGTTATCTCGAACGGTGCTCGATCATGCTGGAAGGGAGTGCTTTGTTATTCGTACACGGTTGATTCTTTTTTATGGCTTTAAAAGGTAGTTATAATTTTGCAATATGAATTAATTGATAGAGATTTAATGTACATGTGTAGAGTAGGTAGGGGGTTTTGGAGGAGAGGAGCTGAAACTCCAGTAGCCGTTAAATGGGATGATAGAATTGTGGAAGTACGCGAAGGCCAGTGGTCCTATGTTGCCAGTTCTGTAGGTTATGCTCCTGGTAAGAAGTCACTTGTTTATAAATTTAATTATGAATGGGGTAAATGTTAAAATAGTCCCCTACTGTTTATATGTGGTCATTTTAGTTCTAGAGTTTATCAAAGTGTCAAACTAGCCCCCAAATTTTTTGAACTGAGACTATTTCACCTCATATTAAAAGATTTTGGGGATTGATTGACAATTTTGTGGACTTTGGGATTAAAATGACCCTCAACAAAAAATTAGGGGACTATTGACACTTTTTTTATTTTTGGCCTGAAAAATAAATGACTGAATTAAGTTGTTGTGATCAGCAAAGGTAGTTGGTACTGCAACTCCTGCAAGGGATGATTCAGATGAGAGGAAGATAGTTTGGTCATTGTCTACTGGAGATGTCTTCACAATATGTTGGGAGCATGGATTGAGTTTTCAGCTTCAAAACGAGAGTTCGGATCAATCAGTATAACAGCTCCCTCTTCTGCCTTATGTNATGGATTGAGTTTTCAGCTTCAAAATGAGAGTTCGGATCAATCAGTATAACAGCTCCCTCTTCTACCTTATGTTTTAATTTTTTATTTTTTTAATTTGTATTCTTTTGAGTAGTTTTTTAACTTGGCGCTCTTCACTAAAGATCAATGAATGGCTCATTTCTCTAGCATAGGGGTCTTTACATACACACCAATCAATTCGTATATGTTTACATATTAGATTTTTACTTATATGGGAGGGTAATTTGGTTTTTTGCCCCTCCTGAAATATCAGTTTTGCCCCCCCTGAAATATCATTTTGTTCTTCGTTGCTCTAGTCCCTCCCACGTTGGGTCTAGGGGGGCAGTTTGCCCTGCCTTAAAAAAGATGTTGGTTCCGCCCCTAGACTCAAATCATTAACATCACATAAAAAATACTACTATTGTTAACTTTTTAATAGCAAAATACACATTTTCATGAATAGGTTTATGATACCAAAGGTTATAAATGTAATTATTAAACTTTAGGTGTTTGATATGTAGATACATAAGAATTGTGTGCTATGTACGGAAATTTCCTTAAATATTATAGCTTTAATATAGAACATTCACTTACCGAAATCTTCTAAAGGGGAAAAAATTCAGGATATCTTATAATCTAAATTTCATTTGGATGTGTTTGCTTTGAGATAAGTGCAATAGATGATCAATAAGTTATCTCTTGTATTGCTCTCATCTCAATGCAAATCCAAAGGGTAGAAAACCTTCTTAACCAGTTTGCCGTAGGATACCTTATCAAAACTTGATAATGATAGCTTTTTCTATTTGTTGGATTTGCTTTGAGATCAGTGTAATACATATTTAATTTATTAACACATATTATGCCCATCTTAAGTAAATTAAACGGATAGAAAACCAACTTAATCAAATTTGGGTCTGGATATATCTCAAATCAAATTTGATCATGATATTTCTTTCCACCCCTTGGATTTGTTTTGAGTAAATGTAATACATTGTTAATTAGTCAACATTTATAGGCCACTCAAATTAAAGTAAGTTTAATGGATAGAAAGTTATCCCAATCAAATTCAGGGCAGGATATCTCAACGTAAAATTTCCCTTTCTCTTGGAGGACATCATTCTCTTGCTTCTTAAATATGTTAGGCTTTGAAGCTTTCGTCATATGCAATTGTTTTAGCACTTGTGAGATAATGTTAAGACTTTCTTACTATTTGCAGTAGTTTCAACTAGGCTAAGAATGATCCAATTTTGAGTCATTTTAGACCTGACTCGAATATCTATATAAGTTTTTCTCAAATTTGAATTGAGCTAACTTGATAAAATAAGGGCATTTAAATGCATTGCACCCAAAATTTTCTTCTTGCATTAAAAACACCACTATTTAAAGTTTTAAAAAGTTAAATGCACATTTTCATGCATGTATAAAGTGACATATATACATGTAAAAATAGAAGTTTTGGAGTTAGATATGTAAATATATTTTAATTAAGTGGTATGTATATAAATCTTCTTATAAAAATATTTAACACACACACATACACACAAGCGCGCGCGCGCACACATACATATAAATACATACATTCATGCATGCATACATACATACATATGTAATATATCTGTATCACTTCGGAAAAAAATACTGATTAGCGTCGAACACTTCTGCTGTCAATAGGGCAAAATTTTGAAGCAATGTTTTATTATCGGTGGATTTACACCAGCCTTAACTTGGACGCAAAAACACGGGTCACAAACATATTAGCAGTGGAAAATTCCAATGTCAAGATATTACGGCGAATTTTGCGGCTGCATTTATCTGTCATTAGTATGTAGCGACAGAGAACTAACAAACGTAATATTTAACGTTTGATTTTGTGTTGGAATGTTTTGATGCAAATTGGAGCAAGATTTGCGTCGCAATAATCCATCATAGAGTTGTTTGCGGCAAAGTTCATCAGTAGCCAATTAGCGTTAGAATTAGCATCGGATTTGGTAAACGCTAATTTCTGTCGACCATTTCGATGTCAATCTGATGTAAACATGTAGCGAATTTAAAGAAAATGTAAGAAACCAATCAAAATTTTTACACCTAAATTTGTTATTTAATCATCACCAACATAAATCATAGCTCACAACAGATTTAACAAACATAAATTGACAAAGAAAGCAAATAAAATCATGATACACCACACATAAAATCTAAGAAACAGTCTATTTAACACAAGTTTTCTAAAATTTAAATGAAAAATATATATTTAGAATGTTATGTCCGAATATCAAATAAGAAAGAAATTATAAAACCTCTACAGGGCATTCTCATCACACTCATCCTCCTCTTTCTCCTCATGCACAACACTAAGCAGTCACTTTCTACGACGGTCTACAACTCGCTCCAGTCGTGCAACAATAACCTTGAGTTTCTTGAATTATCTGTGATCCATATCGCATAGCTCATCGAGCTCCTCAGTCATTGCAATGACATGCTTGACAAGTTCGTCATGATCTAACAATGACACATCTGACCCCGAGGTGATCGGGAGTGCTCGACCTCATATACAAAACCCTTAGCGCCCAAGCCATAGACTCTCCTCTTCTTCTTTCCAGTAGCTTGCCTCCCTGACTTATAGTCAAACTGCTCAAAAAAAGACCGACTACTACTCGAGCACTAGCTTTGGCTTTGTGTGTCCCGAGTGCGCTCGTAGTCATTCTACATGTTATGAAAAACGACAACAATAAAACTAAAAAACAGGATTGAAAAATTACAAATAAAAAATAACACAGATTTATGTGGTTCGGCAAATTATCTATGTCCACGGAGCTACAGAGGATTTTAGTAATTCGAGAAATTACACTGTTGATCTCCTCGATGATTACAAGAAAACTTATTTTCTCTCTCTCTTCCTTTCTCTCTCTTAGCTCTCAAGAGGACTTGACTTAACACTTATGACAGATCAAAAAAGGCTATTTAAACGAAACGGGAGAGAGGTATGTGGAGAGGGCTAGGTGGGAGAGGGGTAGGTGAGATTTGTATATTTAACAATTCTCCCACTTTGAGAATAAGACACTGACTTCACCACCTACAGGATGCATCATCTGCTGGTTGTACCGATTTTTTTGTTCAAGCATGATATCCTTCACTTTCCTCCACCTCTACAACTCATGTCTCCTGTTTTCATGCTGGAAGACCAACTGAAGTCGAGCACAACTTCAGTTTCTCAAGAGTAACACCCTTAGTCGACATATCAGCTTCAACATAGTCTTGTACTTCCAAGCTATTTTTCGGGTTACTCATGAATCAACTTACAACTCCCACTGCATGGGCAATATCCCGCCTCAGCTGAAAGCACTTTTCAATAAGTCCAGTCTTGTACCTCTTACTACCATCAAACGCAGTTTTCACTGGGTACGCCCAATTGTTCCATAATGCCTTCTTCTTTGGTGGAAGTTCTGTCAGCTTCCTCTTGCTCGACTTTTTCATCTTTCAAGATTTCTACATAGCTCTGTGATTCTCCACCATCTTTCTGTAGAACAATAGGAATGAGTGTCCCAGACCTACTCTCCTCTTCACTTTCATCACTGCCTTGTACTGTGACCTCTGGTAGATTAACAAATCTTACTTTTATATAGCAACTAGAGCCTCCAAGAGATGTCATTGGAGAAGGTCCTCACACATCTGTGTATACAATATCTAGTTATCCTCCCATTGGCGCTCTGTCACCTTTCAAGAAACTGACATTCTTTTGTTTCCCCAAAATGAACCTTTGACTCATATGTCCATGCCTGAGTAAATTTGTAGTCATATATAGTGTGTTAGTTTTCTTACCCCGAGCCAGTAATAATGTTTCTTTGGTAACCTTCCAGGTGTTATCTGAGAATACTGTTGAATGACCACTCTCATTGAGCTGCCCGATATAAATGAGATTTTTCTTCAACTCATGAACGTGTCTGACTTTTTTGCAAAGTCCATTTGTTTTTGTTAGAGAGTGCAATATCAACGTCTCTTATCCCCACCACGTTCAGAGTTTTTCCATCAGTCAGATGTATCTTCCCAAAGTCGCCTGCAACATAATTTCGCATCAACTCCCGGTGGAAAGATGTATGGAAGGAAACCCCTAAATCCAATATCCAGTCACCAACAGAATTGTGAACTGCCAGTAATAGTGCATCACGTATTTCTTCAGTTATCACATTAGCGCTATCATTCTTCTTCTTATTAGGATTCCTACAGTTTCTTTTTATGTGACCAACATTGTCATAATTCTAGCAGGTTGTCTGTTGACCAGAATTTGATTTTGATCTTCCTCTGTTAGAGTTCTTGTCCTATGATCTCCCTCTGAAATCAACATTCAGTGTCGAACTTGAACCCGAGATCTCGCCAAAATCTTTCCTGCACACCTCCTCGACAAAAATCAAATCACGAATATCATCATATTTCAGTTTGAATTTACTTGCAGAACTGCTAATTGTCATTCTCATGACTTCTCAGCTATTTGAAAATGAAACCAACAATATCAGCGCACGTATCTCATCATCAAAATCAATTTCAACAGACGACAACTGATTTGTGATAGTGTTGAAATCGTTCAGATGTTGAGCAATAGACACACCTTCCGTCATATTCAAGTTGAATAATTTTTTCATCATGTGCACCTTGTTATTCGCCGATGGCTTTTCATACTTACCTGATAAAGCCGTCATAATATCTGCAGTAGTCATTTTTTTTATGACGTTGTGAGCAATGAATCTTGACAGGAATGACAGGGTTAATCGAATAACCCTCAAAATCTGTCGATCCAACATATTTCATTCTGCCCCATCCATCTTTTCCGGCTTTTTTCTCACTAACGGAAGATAAAGTTTCTTTCCATAGAGGTAGTCCTCTATCTGTATCCTCCAACAACCAAAATCTGTGTTATTAAACTTCTCCATCTCTGATGCCGTCACTTCGTCTCCGCCCATCGTTCTTCCTTAGATCCGAACCAAAGCTCTAATATCAATTGTTATGAAAAAACAACAGCAATAAAGTAAAAAATCCGGATCGAAAAATTGTAAATAAAAAAAATAACACACAAATTTTCGTGATTCGAAAAATTGCCTACTTCCACGAAGCTGCAGAGGATTTTAGTAATTCGAGAAATTAAACCCGTCGATCACCTCGATGATTACAAGAAAACTTCTTTTCTCTTTTTGTTCTTCATTTCTCTTTCTTAGCTCTCAAGATGACTTGACTTAACACTTATAACAGATCAAAAAAGACTATTTAAAGAAAACAGGAGAGAGGTAGGTGGGGAGAGGTATGTGGGAGATAGGTAGGTGAGAGAGAGGTAGGTGATACAAGATAAGTGAGGTAGATAAATCAATGACTCCATATATTTAACACCGCATAATTAAAACCAAAGAATAATTAACATTTTAGTTTAAATTTGTGAGTAAATTATAGAAATTAAAAACTATTTTACTTGCATGTACACGTCAAGATACGTCAGAGACCTACTGACTTGTACTCGAGCGCCGATGCATCCTGGCATGCAACTCGGCAGTGGTGGGCTCCCGGCTATGCTCCTGAGCCTATTAACATTTGAAAAGAGTAAGTACCGGATAATTGCATTAATAATTTGTCAAGTATTGAGTGAATCTTACCAATTTCCTCCAGTACTTGGTGGGCATTACCGAACCTCTAATGTGGAATGCGGCATTTGTATCCCTTTTGGTACTATGGTTATGTTGGGCCTTCTCCCCCTACATTTGATTATCGGGAGTGGCTCAAGCTGTCGGCTGTCCAGATAGGCTGCTCCCCCTTCCTACGGGTCATAGTAAACATATCATCCAGTCAATGGCTGCTCCTATCATAAAAAATTCATCGAGTCTGTNTTGAAAAATTGCAAATAAAAAATAACACATATTTACGTGGTTCGGCAAATTACCTACGTTCACGGAGCTACAGAGGATTTTAGTAATTCGAGAAATTATACCCGTTGATCTTCTCGATGATTACAAGAAAACTTCTTTTCTCTTTCTCTCTTTCTTTCTCTCTCTTAGCTCTCAAGAAGACTTGATTTAACACTTATGATAGACTAAAAGATGCTATTTAAACGAAACAGGAGAGATGTATGTGGAGAGAGGTAGGTGGGAGAGAGGTAGGTGAGACGAGGTAGGTGAGGTAGGTGAGTCACAAACTCTGTATATTTAACAATTCTCCCACTTTGAGAATAATACACTGACTTCACCACCTACAGGATGCATCATCTGCTGGTTGTACCTACTTTTTTCTTCAAGCATGATATACTTCACTTTCCTCCACCTCTACAACTCATGGCTCCTGTTTTCAAGCTGGAAGACCAACTGAAGTCGAACACAACTTCAATTTCTCAAGAGTAACACCCTTAGTCGACATATCAGCGTCAACATAGTCTTGTACCTCAAAACTATTTTCTGGGTTACTCATGAATCTACTTACAACTCTCACTGCATGGGTAATATCCCGCTTCAGCTGAAAGCACTTTTCAACAAGTTCAGTCTTGTACTTTTTACTACCATCAAGCGCAGTCTTCACCAAGTACACTCACTTGCTTTATAATGACTTCTTTGGTGGAAGTTCTGTCAGCTTTCACTTGCTCGACTTTTTCATCTTTCAAGATTTCTTCATAGCTATGTGATTCTCCACCATCTTTCTGTAGAACAATAGGAATGAGTGTCCCAGACCCACTCTCTTCTTCACTTCCATCACTGCCTTGCACTGTGGTTTCTGGTAGATCAACAAATCTTACTTTTATACAACAACTAGAGCCTACAATAGATGCCACTGGAGAAGGTCCCCACACATCTGTGTATATAAGATCTAGTTTCCTCCCATTGGCGCTCTGCAACCTTGCAAGAAACTGACCTTCTTTTGTTTCCCCAAAATGAACATTTGACTCATATGTCCATGCCTGAGTAAACTTGTAGTCATATATAGTGTGTCAGTTTTCTTACCCCAAGCCAGTAATAATGCTCCTTTGGTAACCTTCCAGGTGTTATCTGAGAACACTGTTGAATGACCACCCTCATTGAGTTGCCCGATAGAAATGAGGTTTTTCTTCAACTCAGGAACGTGTCTGACTTTTTTGCAAAGTCCATTTGCTCTTGTTAGAGAGTGTAAAATCAACGTCTCTTATCCCCACCACGTTCAGAGCTTTTCCATCAGTCAAATATATCTTCCCAAAGTCGCCTGCAACATAATTTCACATCAACTCCCAATGGGAAGATGTATGGAAGGAAACTCCTGAATCCAATATACAATCACTAACTGAGTTGTGAACTGTCAGCAATAGGACATCACGTATTTCTTCAGTTACCACATTAGCGCTATTATTCTTCTTCTTATTAGGATTCCTGCAGTTCCTTTTTATGTGGCTAATATTGTCATAATTATAGCAGGTTGTCTGTTGACCAAACTTTGATTTTGATTTTCTTCTGTTATAGTTCTTGTCCGATGATCTCCCTCTGGAATCAACATTCAGTGCCGAACTTGAACCCGAGGTCTCGCCAAAATCTTTCCTGCGCAACTCCTCAACCAAAATCAAATCACGAATATCATCATATTTCAGTTTGGATTTACCTACAGAACTGCTAATTGTCATTTTTATGACTTTCCAGCTATTTGACAATGAAACCAACAATATCAGCGCACGTATCTCATCATCAAAATCAATTTCAACAGACGACAACTGATTTATGATAGTGTTGAAATCGTTCAGGTGTTGAGCAACAGACACATCTTCCACCATATTCAAGTTGAATAATTTTTTCATCATGTGCACCTTGTTATTCACTGATGGCTTTTCATACGTACCTAATAAAACCGCCATAATATCTACAGTAGTCATTTTCTTGATACGTAGTGAGCAATGGATCTTGACAGGAATGACAGGGTTAATCGAATAACCCCCAGAACCTGTCAATCCAAAATATTTTATTCTGCCTCATCCATCTTTTTTGGTTTTTTTCCCACTAACGAAAGATAAAGTTTCTTTCCATAGAGGTAGTCCTCTATCTGTATCCTCCAACAACAAAAATCTGTGTCATTAAACTTCTCCATCTCCGATGCCGTAACTTCGTCTCCGCCCATCGTTCTTCCTTAGATCTGAACCAAAACTCTGATATCAATTGTTATGAAAAAACGATAGCAATAAAGTAAAAAATCTNTCTATCTGTATCCTCCAACAACAAAAATCTGTGTCATTAAACTTCTCCATCTCCGATGCCGTAACTTCGTCTTCGCCCATCGTTCTTTCTTAGATCTGAACCAAAACTCTGATATCAATTGTTATGAAAAAATAATAGCAACAAAGTAAAAAATCCAGATCGAAAAATTACAAATAAAAAAATAACACAAAGATTTTCATGATTCGAAAAATTGCCTACGTTCCGAAGCTACAGAGGATTTTAGTAATTCGAGAAATTAAACCCGTTGATCACCTCGATGATTACAAGAAAACTTTTTTTCTCTTTTTTTTTCTTTCTCTCTCTTAGCTCTCAAGATGACTTGACTTAGCACTTATAACAGACTAAAAGAGACTATTTAAAGAAAACGGGATAGAGGTAGGTGGGAGAGAGGTAGGTGATACAAGATAGGTGAGGTAGGTAAATCAATGATTACATATATTTAACACTACATAATTAAAACCAAAGAATAATTAATATTTCAGTTTAAATTTGTGAGTAAATTATAGAAATTAAAAACTATTTTACTTGCATGTACACGTCAAGATACGTCAGAGACCTACTGACTTGTACTCGGGCGCCGATGCATCCTGGCATGCCACTCGGCAGTGGTGGGCTCCCGGCTAAGCTCCTGAGCCTATTAACATTTGAAAAGAGTAAGTACCGGATAATTGCATTAATAATTTGTCGAGTATTGAGTGAATCTTACCAACTTCCTCCGGTACTCGGTGGGCATTACCGAACCTCTAATGTGGAATGCTGCATTTGTCTCCCTTTTGGTACTATGGTTATATTGGGCCTTCTCCCCCTACATCTGATTATAGAGAGTGGCTCAAGCTGTCGGCTGTCCAGATAGGCTGCTCNCTTGCATGTACACGTCAAGATACGTCAGAGACCTACTGACTTGTACTCGAGCGCCGATGCATCCTGGCATGCCACTCGGCAGTGGTGGGCTCCCGGCTAAGCTCCTGAGCCTATTAACATTTGAAAAGAGTAAGTACCGGATAATTGCATTAATAATTTGTCGAGTATTGAGTGAATCTTACCAACTTCCTCCAGTACTCGGTGGGCATTATCGAACCTCTAATGTGGAATGCTGCATTTGTATCCCTTTTGGTACTATGGTTATATTGGGCCTTCTCCCCCTACATCTAATTATCGAGAGTGGCTGAAGCTGTCGGCTGTCCAGATAGGCTGCTTCCCCTTCTTACGGGTCATAGTAAACATATCATCCACTCAATGGCTGCTCCTATCATCAAAAATTCGTTGAGTCTGCTGGTGATGCTCAAGTAGCCAGTAGGATCTCTGCAAAATAATATTACACAATGTTTATTAGTATAAAAAAATAATTTTAAATTATAATTATAATTCAAATCAAATGATTTTACCTCGAACTATGTGAACTACTTCCCAAACCGCTATCAAGATCTTCTTCTAGGAGAGATATGAAACATCATATCTACTTCTAATGATCTTCATGATTCGCGTGACGGGTTGCAAATGGAAATTTCAGTTATACTATGTAGCAAAAAGTAATTCAAATTATTATAAATTTGCGTTACTCATGAATCTCCCTCTGGTGTAATGTATAACCGATTTTCATGCCACAATATCAATTAACTTCTCATCTATTTGAAATTGTCTGTATCCAAGAATATGTCTTGAATGATTCACTTGATACCAACCATTCCAGAAGATGTCAATACATCATTACAGAGAACATAACTTTGATTTCGACAACAAAAATATATTTTCATATATTTTTTTCACTGAAATACATGCAAATCTCATGCAGGTTCTGGTGCAACCTGGAAGAAAACTCCAATACCAAGTCAGCGAAACCAATCAAGAAGAAGATCAGCACTACATCACCATACTTAGGTCCAACCCAGCCAACCCAGATGGCAAAGCCACCGCTCTTCTCAACTGGAAACTCCAAGCAGCAGAATTCCTACCTGAGGAAGATGCAGTTTTTGTTCTCCTCATCAACATGGCTGTTCTTAGAACCATCTCTCAGATCAGAAGAGAAGACATTGGTGGTCTGCTTGTCCGTCGCCGCGTCCAAGAAGTCGGTCCAGGAATAAGAGACTGGGGTTCTGTTGGCCTTCCGGCAAACTACTCTCATGGCATTCTTCTTCCCCAGTTCCAACCCTGGTACTGGAACAAGGCCGACGAGGTTTTGGCTCCGGCAGAAGCTAGTGATTGGCGACGGCAGAATCATAGATATTCGCCTGTTGATGGTAAAGATGAATTGTACAGAACAATTATAGTTTTTTGAAGAGGGAAGATAAACCAGTGAGGCTATTTACAAGAGTATGTTAAAAATGTCAAATGAGTTCCTAGATTTTTTAAATATTGTTAAAATGGAAGCAGGCATATTTCCCAGTTAGTTGTTATTGAGTGTCTGGATTTAGTTTAATTGTAGTGAGTTATTGCAATGCTGGTTTGCTCTGCACAAACTTGCTTACTCTTGAGTGGTTTGCATTAAACTTGGAATTTATTAAGATGTAGTTATGAATGATCTTGATTAGAATAATTAATGGGTAATTTAATAGGATAATTGATTAATTAGACTGTTTAAATGAATAAAAATTTTATTTACATGTGAAAACAAAGAGAATGATGTGTGATTCCAATGAGATCAATATTTATTATTATTGTTTTTTTTTCTTTTCAGTCGAGTTTTTTTTTTTCTTTTTATGGAAGATTTAGGATATGTTTGGGGCGGTAGTTTTCGCGCAGCGTGGCCTGGGGCTGCTAATTTGCGTCATTTTGGGGTGACATTTTGCTCGGGGCGGTCGCGTTGTTTAGCAAAACACTTATTTCTTCTTCGATATGTTACGTGCTTGCCCTTGGATTCCACCCCGCGTTCCTTTTCTGCTCTTGCCTTCCCTGCGAAACTCCTGCTTCCTCTGTCCTAACCCGTCGTTCCGAGCACCATTTTTTTCTAGTATCTCCTTTCCTTATATTCTCTTTGAAAATTTTTTGTTTATCGTGGATGTGCACTGTATAGCAAATTTTTCGTTCATATTTCCGGTATCACTGTTTAGCATATTTTTCGTTCATGCACACACATTTTGAACTGAACCAGTGAAATAGACGACATCGAAAAATTACTGTGACGATATATTATATATAACTATTGATACTCTTTGGGGTATATAATGAGAAAAAAATGTAAGAAAAAGCAACATATCATCTTTGTCATCATTTTTATGCTTATTGCTAGGAAACATATGTAGTTGTGGTCTGTTTGAGCGTGCTCATGCAAACCAAATTGCAAATGTTATGCTTAGAAAATCATATTTTTCAATCGCACACACACTCTGAAATGAGACAGTGAAGTACATTATATCAAAAAATTACTATGATGATTTATCATTAATAGGGAAATTATTAGGAGAAAGAGCAACAGATCATCTTTGTCATCATTTTTATGTTCACTCCTAGAAAACATATGTAGAAATTCATGTTTTATTACTGAAATTCAGGACTAATACCAATTGTGGCACTCTCAGGACAATAAAAACATATATTTCAATCACAAACACACTCTGAAGTGAGACAGAGAAATATATAGCATAAGACAATTACTGTGAAAACATATCATACATAACTACTGATAACGCTTAAGACATATAATGAGAAATTATTGAGAGAAAGAGCATCATATCATCTTTGCCATCATTTTTGTGCTTGCTGCTAGGAAATATATGTATAATTTTATGTAAGTGATTTGTGCATCTAAATTTTTGTACTGTTATGTAGTATATTTCTGCTTATAAAGTATCAAATATATGAAGATTACTATTATGTTATAAACAGTATTACAAGACAGGGGCAAAGAGGTCATTTGTCCAAAAATAGTTGCCACACTGTTGTTTTCAATTTGCTGAAACAACCAGCTAGCCAGCTTCTCAGCAACAACTTCTTGGGGCAGCTAAACTGCAGTTGATAAGCTCATAAAATGCAGCTGTTCCAAACAGACTCATAAATACATACATCTCAATTCCTTTTTATATACATATCCAAGAGCTTCATTTTATTTTTTACATATATGTCACTTTAATAGGCATGAAAAGTGTATTTCACTTTCTAAAATTTAAACAATGATATTTTTATTTGTTATATCCCTAACTTAAATTATATATATATTGTGCTTGCTGCTAGGAAATATATGTATAATTTTATGTAAGTGATTTGTGCATCTAAATTTTTGTACTGTTATGTAGTAAATTTCTGCTTATAAAGTATCAAATATATGAAGATTACAATTATGTTATAAACAGTATTACAAGACAGGGGCAAAGAGGTCATTTGTCCAAATATAGTTGCCACACTGTTGTTTTCAATTTGCTGAAACAACCAGCCAGCTAGCTTCTCAGCAACAACTTTCTAGGGCAGCTAAGCTGCAGTTGATAAGCTCATAAAATGCAGCTGTTCCAAACAGACTCATAAATACATACATCTCAATTCCTTTTTATATACATATCCAAGAGCTTCATTTTATTTTTTACATATATGTCACTTTAATAGGCATGAAAAGTGTATTTCACTTTCTAAAATTTAAACAATGATATTTTTATTTGTTATATCCCTAACTTAAATTATATATATATTGTGCTTGCTGCTAGGAAATATATGTATAATTTTATGTAAGTGATTTGTGCATCTAAATTTTTGTACTGTTATGTAGTAAATTTCTGCTTATAAAGTATCAAATATATGAAGATTACAATTATGTTATAAACAGTATTACAAGACAGGGGCAAAGAGGTCATTTGTCCAAATATAGTTGCCACACTGTTGTTTTCAATTTGCTGAAACAACCAGCCAGCTAGCTTCTCAGCAACAACTTTCTAGGGCAGCTAAGCTGCAGTTGATAAGCTCATAAAATGCAGCTGTTCCAAACAGACTCATAAATACATACATCTCAATTCCTTTTTATATACATATCCAAGAGCTTCATTTTATTTTTTACATATATGTCACTTTAATAGGCATGAAAAGTGTATTTCACTTTCTAAAATTTAAACGATGATATTTTTATTTGTTATATCCCTAACTTAAATTATATATATATTGTGCTTGCTGCTAGGAAATATATGTATAATTTTATGTAAGTGATTTGTGCATCTAAATTTTTGTACTGTTATGTAGTAAATTTCTGCTTATAAAGTATCAAATATATGAAGATTACAATTATGTTATAAACAGTATTACAAGACAGGGGCAAAGAGGTCATTTGTCCAAATATAGTTGCCACACTGTTGTTTTCAATTTGCTGAAACAACCA
>JXCR01124792.1:0-46303 GCA_002079205.1 Phalaenopsis hybrid cultivar | reverse complement strand
ATATATATATATATATATATATATATATATATATATATATATATATATATATATATACAAATGATTTTAATTTCTTCAAAATCCATATAATTATTGTAAAGGGGAAGGATGCTTTCTTAAATTTAAACTCTTCATCACAAAAACTTTGTTTAGTTTTCATAATTTTACTTTTGAAAGTTTAGCAATTAGTTTAATTAACTTTGTCTTTTTACTGCATTTTATTTAACATTCACTCTATTACTTTATATTCAAATTTAGTATTTTTTTTTGTAGTTTAAAATTGTAGTTCACATTATAATCTTAATAATTTACTAATAGGCATTTCCAACTTCCTTGTGAGATGGATATCTAGGACTCCCTTAGAGCACTTTATTACTTGAGCGATACGTATACTTGTGTTACTTTTAGAGGATTTGGTAGTTTAGAAATTTTTAAAATATAAAACTATTTTCATTAAAGTTATTCTTATTAGGATTAATTTATTTTTTTATACTGAAAGATATTTGCAAAATTAACTCACTAAATCCACACGCATCAAGTTTTTGACATCGTTGTCGGGGAAGTAACGAAAAGTAGTAGTAAGCTATTTTATAATTTGAATTATTTTTATTTAAAAAAAGGAGTGTTTGTAGTTTAGTTTGAATATTTTCATATTTCAATGTGTTTGATTATTTAAATTACTTATTATGTTTGTTTATGCATAGTGTATGATTTGAATATTTAGTACCTTACAATTCTGAGTTAGAAAGAACTATTAGAAAATTTTGAAAACAACAAAAAGAGATCATTTAGCAAACTAGCTTGTAGTGTGAGTAATTCTGGAAATGAAAATAACCATCATTAGAGTCCTTTAGGAGATTATGTTAATCCTACAATAGATGAAATTCATTTGAGTATACAAAACCTTGTTGTAGCTGCAAATTCATTTGAGCTTAAACTTGCTATTATCCAAATGGTACAAAACAATGAGTTTTGAGGAACACCAAGAGAAGATCCTAATCTACACCTAGCTAGTTTTCTAGAATTGTGTGCTACTTTTAAAAATGGTGGAGTGTTGAATGATGTCGTCAGACTTAGAATTTTTTCTTTTTCACTAAGTAATAAAGCTAAGATGTGGTTAAACTCGTTAGCACCTGGGAAAGATTTAAATATCTCCTTAGGAAGTGTCCACACCATGCAATTCCAGATTGATTAATAAGTCAAACTTTTTATAATGGATTGGTTGGATCTCTTAGATCGATAAATGACACTGTTGTTGGTGGATCATTAATGTTAAAACCATTTGATGAAGCATATTATTTAACCGAAGAGCAGGCTACTTATAACTTTCAATGGTGAAAGGGTAAATCCAAAAAGAGTAGTGAGTATTCATGATTCTGATGCATTATCTATGTTAGCTATCAAAATAGCTATTATTTCAAAGAAGAAATATCAATATGGAATGAAGTATTCTCAGGCATCATCTGTGCTTAAGGAAAACTCATTGGGACAAATGTAGAATCTCAATCTTTTTATGAGATCTTAAATGTATTAAATAATCATTTTAATAATCCATATGCCAACTGTTATAATCCTGGTTGGAATAATCATCCAAATTTTTGTTTGAGTAACAATAACTCAATGTTATAAATCTGCAGTGGGAAAACATCATTGTGAACCCATTGAGAAACTCCAACAATCAAGGAAATCAAACTTATAAACCATATTACCCCTCAGGTTTTAATAATTTGCAAAGTAAGGAGAAAAAGTTGTAAATGGAAGAATTGATATTACAAATGGGAAGCCAATTACAAAGTCAAGGAGTTCCAATTAGAAACATGGAAAATCATTTGGGATGTATTGCTACTGCACTTAGCAAGAAACATCCAGGAATGTTGCCTAGTAATGTTGAAGTAAATCTTAAATATTAGAATAAAGAGCTGGAAGTTGAAGTTGAAAAAGATGAGGTTGAAAATGAAAAATCTGGTCAAGATTCTCATTTTAAGTCAGAGTGTTCTATTAAACCAATGAAAATCACTGTAAAAGTACACCCACCTCCATTTCCTCAAAGATTGAAGCAAAAAAATAGAGATAACCAGTTTTCCAAATTTTTTGTGATATTGAGGTAATTAATGATAAACATTCCATTTTTTGAAGCCTTGGAACATATGTCAAGCTATGTGAAGTTCATGAAGGATATTCTTAGTAAGAAAAGGAAGTTTGTCAATATGAGACTGTTGCACTCAGTGAAGAGTGTAGCGCTATAATTTAGAAGAAGCTTCTTAAAAAACTTAAAGATCCTGGAAGTTTTACTACTTCTTGTGCTATTAGCGAAAGATTTTTTTGAAAAGCTTTATGTGATTTAGGAGCCATTATTAATCTTATGCCTTTATCAATTTTCAAAAGGTTTGATTTATGAGATATTTCACCTACAACTGTAACTTTTCAGTTTGTTGATCGTTTGATTACCTACCCTAAAGGAGTTATAAAATATGTTTTGATAAAAGTTGATAAATTAATATTTTCTGTGAATTTTGTTGTATTAAATATGGAAGAGGATAAAGAAATTTCTATCATTTTAGGAAGACCATTCCTTATCACTGGAAGAGCTTTGATAGATTTGTAGAAAGGAGAACTAACTACGAGAGTTAGCGATCAAGAGGTTATATTAAATATTACAAAATCAATGAGATACCCTACAAAAGAGCAAGAGAGAGAATGCTTCAGAATGGATATCAATGAATACTTAAGCCATGAATATTTCAAGAATACTTTCGAAAAAGCATTTGAAAAGGAATATTTGAAATATCAAGATGATGATAAAATTCAAGACGAATCTACATAAGAGAGTAAGGAAGAATTGGATTATGTTCCGAAAAAAATTTAAAATGCTAGACCCTATAGAAAGTAGTAAGAATTTGATTTCTTCTATTGAGAAACCACCTGAACTAGAACTAAAAACACTTCCTACACAATTGAAGTATGCATTTTTTAGGAGATTTATTTACATTATCCCTTATAATATCCTTAGAATTAGCTGATACGCAAGAACAACAATTGTTGGGAATTTTTAGAACATATAAGAAAGCCTTTGGATGAATATTAGCTGATATTAAAGGAATCAGTACTTCACTTTGTATGCATAGAATTTTATTGGAAGATCAACACAAATCAAGAGCTAATCCTCAAACGAGATTGAATCCTATGATGAAAGATGTTGTTAAGAAAGAGATTTTAAAATGGTTAGATGCTGGAAAAATAAATCATATTTCAGATAGTGCTTTGGTGAGTTCAATTCATTGTTTTTCAAAGAAAGGAGGTGTGACTATGGTGAGAAATGAGAATAATGAATAAATACCAACAAGACAAGTCACTGGATGGTGGATCTGCATAGATTATAAAAAATTAAATTATGTCACTGAGAAGGATCATTTTTCTTTACCCTTTTTGGACCAGATGTTGGATAGGCTGGCCGGGCACAGATATTTTTATTTTCTAGATGGATATACATGTTATTATTAAATATTTATTGCTTCAAAGGATCAAGAGAAAACAATATTTACTAGTCCTTACAACACTTTTACTTTTTGGTGAATGCCCTTTAGATTATGTAATGCACTTGCAATAATTCAAAGATGTATGATATCAATTCTCAGTGATTTAATTTGAAAAGGAATTGAAATTTTTATGGACGATATTTTTGTATTTGGAACTCATTTGAAATATGTCTAAATCATTTAGAGAAAGCTCTAAAATGATGTGAAAAAACTAATCTCGTATTTAATTGGGAAAAATGTCAATTTATGGTTGCAAGAGGAATTGTGATGGAGCATAAAATTTCAGAAAATGACATGGAAGTAGATCTTGCAAAAATTCAGGTTATATTAAACCTACCTCCCCCTACTACTATAAGAGGAGTTAGGAGCTTTTTAGAACATGCTGGATTTTATAGGCGATATATTAAAGATTTTCAAAAATTACTAAGCCTTTATGTCAACCTCTGGAAAAAAGATACAAAATTTGACTTTAACCATGATTGCCTTAGAGCCTTTGAAACTTTAAAGGAAAAGATGGTCACTTCTCCAATAACTGTTTCACAAATTAGGAAAAACCTTTTGAATTAATGTGTGATGCAAGTGATTATGTAATTGGAGTTGTTTTAGGGTAGAGATATGATACAATTTTTAAAGTCATATACTATGCTAGTAAGACTCTTAATAATGCTCAAATTAACTATACCACTATTAAAAGAGACTTATTAGCCATTTTTTATGTTTTTGATAAGTTTAGGTCATATCTAATTGGAGCTAAATGTGTTATGCATACTAACCACTCGGTTGTTAATATGCAAAAAAAAGGATGTGAAACCAAGATAAATTAGATGGGAACTTCTGATGCAAGAGTTTGATTTTGTAGTTGTCGATATGAAAGGGACTGATAATCAAATTGATGATCATCAATCTAGGCTAGTGATACACCTAAAATTTATAGTATTTTTAAACATATTTTTATACATATTTTTGACATATTTTGCTTTAATGGACAGTATTTTTGTGTTTTTCTTGCAGATACAAGTAAAAATGGAAAACTGCTTGAAGGAGCGAAAAAAGATTAAATTTGGAGCAAAAAAGTGAAAAATTGTGCAAAAGAGTTTTGGCGCCTAAGCGACAGATCAGGCGCTTAAGCGCCGGTTAAACAGAGAAGGTTGCGCCTAAGTGTCGAGACCTCGCGCTTGAGCGCCATTGGCAGTTACTAGACGAGTAAATTGGTTTTCATGAAATTTGAAGAGGTTTTTGAGGCACCCGTTGGCTTAATAGGTGGTTGTAACCACCATGGACGAAAATTATCATGAAAGGATGCCTTTGAGGCGCCCATTGGCTTAATAGGTGGTTGTAACCACCATGAATGAAAATTATCATGAAAGGATGCATCTCTTAGAAAATACATCAAATCAAGACACATTTTGAAGAGATCCCAAGGCACCTCTTGGGCAAATACATCGAATCAAGACACATTTTGAAGAGATCCCAAGGTAGGATGCATCTCTTGGGCAAATACATTGAATCAAGACACATTTTGAAGAGATCCCAAGGCACATCTATGCATCTCTTGGGCAAATACATCAAATCAAGACACATTTTGAAGAGATCCCAAGGCACCTCCTAGAAAACTATAAAAGAAAGAAGAGAGGACTTAGAATTTGAGGCGCCCATTGGCTTAATAGGTGGTTGTAACCACCATGAATGAAAATTATCATGAAAGGATGCATCTCTTAACCACCATGGACATAAATTATCATGAAAGGATGCATCTCTTGGGCAAATACATCGAATCAAGACATCACCTCTTGGAAAACTATAAAAGAAAGAAGAGAGGACTTAGAAAAGAGTCCTGAAAATATTGATAAGTTTTAAAAGTTCTTTTTCTGGGGAGTTATTCAGAGAGATTTTCAGGAACAACTTTTTATTTACTTTATCCTTTTTGTTATTTTGTTTTGACTGATTGTAAAAGAGAAGACATTTAAAGGAACTTCAAGAGTTTGGTGGAGGACTTGAGATAAGTTTTTATCTTTTTATTTTTAGAATAATTTTGGTTTTAACTGAGACTTATGTTGGTTTGACAATGATTTCTTCTTTTAAACTAAAGTGTGGTTTTGTTTTCTCCATAGATTCTGTTTGGTGGAGGATTTGAGATAAGTTTTTATCTTTTTTTTTAAACTACTTTTGGTTTTAATTGTGACTTCGTTATTTGAGATAAGTTTTATCTTTTATTTTAGACTACTTTTGGTTTTAATTGAGACTTATTGTTGATAAGTTTTTATGTTTCTGTTTTGAGACTACTTTTGGTTTTAATTGAGACTTGTTGTTGGTTTGACTGTTTGGCGGAGGACTTGAGTTAAGTTTTTATCTTTCTTTTTTGAGACTACTTTTGGTTTTAAATGAGACTTTTTGTTGTTTGACAATGATTTTTAGTGTAGTTTTGTTTTCTCCATGAATTCTGAGTAGTTTTCTTTATCTTTCTTCTTAAAATGAGAACATTTGTTTTAGACTACTTTTAGTTTAAATTGAGACTTGTTGTTGGTTTGACAATGATTTCTACTTTTAAACTAAAGTGTGGGTTTTAATTGAGACTTGTTGTTGGTTTGACAATGATTTCTACTTTTAAACGAAAGTGTGGTTTCTTTAATCGAGACTTGTTGTTAGTTTGACAATGATTTCTTCTTTTAAATTAAAGTGTTGTTTTTTTTTCTCCATGGATTCTGAGTAGTTTTCTTTATCTTTCTTCTTAAAATGATAGGTAATTAAGTTTCTCCATGGATTCTGAGTAGTTTTCTTTATCTTTCTCCTTAAAATGATAAGTAATTAAAGTGATGGATGGTCCATGGATTATGAGTAGTTTTCTTTATCTTTCTTCTTAAAATGATAAGTAATTAAGTTTTGAATGGAGATTCTGTTTGGTGGAGGATTTGAGATAAGTTTTTATCTTTTTTTTTAAACTACTTTTGGTTTTAATTGTGACTTCGTTATTTGAGATAAGTTTTATCTTTTATTTTAGACTACTTTTGGTTTTAATTGAGACTTATTGTTGATAAGTTTTTATGTTTCTGTTTTGAGACTACTTTTGGTTTTAATTGAGACTTGTTGTTGGTTTGACTGTTTGGCGGAGGACTTGAGTTAAGTTTTTATCTTTCTTTTTTGAGACTACTTTTGGTTTTAAATGAGACTTTTTGTTGTTTGACAATGATTTTTAGTGTAGTTTTGTTTTCTCCATGAATTCTGAGTAGTTTTCTTTATCTTTCTTCTTAAAATGAGAACATTTGTTTTAGACTACTTTTAGTTTAAATTGAGACTTGTTGTTGGTTTGACAATGATTTCTACTTTTAAACTAAAGTGTGGGTTTTAATTGAGACTTGTTGTTGGTTTGACAATGATTTCTACTTTTAAACGAAAGTGTGGTTTCTTTAATCGAGACTTGTTGTTAGTTTGACAATGATTTCTTCTTTTAAATTAAAGTGTTGTTTTTCTCCATGGATTCTGAGTAGTTTTCTTTATCTTTCTTCTTAAAATGATAGGTAATTAAGTTTCTCCATGGATTCTGAGTAGTTTTCTTTATCTTTCTCCTTAAAATGATAAGTAATTAAAGTGATGGATGGTCCATGGATTATGAGTAGTTTTCTTTATCTTTCTTCTTAAAATGATAAGTAATTAAGTTTTGAATGGAGATTCTGAGTAGTTTTGTTTATCTTTCTTCTTAAAATGATAAGTAATTAAGTTTTGGATGGAATTTGTGGAGAGTATTGATCTTTAATGTTAGAAGAAGTTGTGATGATTTAAATCCATGAAATTCATTTACTTCTTGATTTGGCCTATCCAAATGTTAAAATTTATTGTGAGAACATGTAAGAACCGGGTTGGTATTGTGTTAGTCAACAATTTAAGAGAATCACATGAGGTTGTATGAATGAGAATGTAATTCATATGACTCAGTCAACAATTGGAAAGAATCCCATGAGGTTGTATGAATGAGAATGTAGTTCATATAATTTAGTGCAAATAAATAGGAAAATATTCATTGAAGGGTGTAGAGTTAGAGGACTTTAAAGTGACAAGTTAAAGCCCCCAACTTAGTTTATTGCTCAATTAAAAATTGGAAAGAATCACATGAGGTTGTATGAATGAGAATGTAGTTCATATGATTGACAGTAAACAATTAGAAAGAATCACATGAGGTTGTATGAATGAGAATGTAATTCATATGATTTAGTGGCTGGTATTGTCTCAGTCAACAATTGGAAAGAATCACACGAGATTGTATGAATGAGAATGTAGTTCATATGATTGAGTGCATAAATATGGAAATATTCATTGATGGGTGTAGAGTTAGAGGACTTTAAAGTGACAGGTTAAATCCTCCATCTTAGTTTATTGTTTTAGGTTCTGATACGAGATGTTAGCCCCCAGATGGAGGGAATCGAGGGAACTCTAGAGTGAGAGCTAGTATCTTCCCTACCTAGCCGGTCTTAAGAACTATTCAAACTTTAAATTAGTCAATGTTCTTTATAGCATCTCTAGTAAAGGTAAAGAATATTATTGCTCCTATTTGGCACAACACAATTTGCATACTTCCACAACAGAATTCCTATATTTATTACTGATTCATGATAAGAAGTAAGATATTTTTATATTAAATACTTTTCTTCTACAAAAACTTTTGTTATCTTTTTAGTTGTTACTGTTTCGTTAAAATATCAAAAATACCAAAAATATTTAAATTTTAAATTCCTACAAAAACAATTTTTAGTTTAAGTAATTACCTTTAAAAAAAATAGAAAAACTTTCTAAAAAGTACATATTGCATAATCTTCCTTATGGGTTCAATATTCAGTTCTTAATCAAAAAGTCCTATATTACTTGATAACGATATGTATACTTAAGTATCCCAATATAAATATATATAAATTAAAAAGTTAAATTCTTATTTTTCTTCAGAATCAACTTTTTGGTTCTCTTGCAAAATAAGGAAATATAAGTGAAAAATATCATCAGAACTATTGTTATATTATGCTCAAACATTAAGTATCCAGGGATCAACTAGAACAGGAAGAAATTCTTGATTTGGAAAAATAAATTAATGAAACTTTTCCTGATAAACAACTTTATGCTATAAAAGGATTGGAAATACCTTAGTATGTTGATATTGTAAATTATGTTGTTAGAGGTATTTTATCACATGGACTAACAAAACAACAAAAAAAGAAATTCATTCATGATGCAAAATCTTATTTTTGGGATGACCCTTATTTGTATAAACAATGCAAAAATTTAGTAATGAGAGAAATTCAAGACATTATCAGAAAATGTCATGATTCTAAATTTGGAGGTCATTCTGGGAATGACAGAACTGTTCATAAAATNATATATATATATATATATTGATTGCAGTAGATTATGTTTCAAATGGATTGAAGCAATCACTTTAACTCTATGTGATTCTCAAAGTATTTCAAAATTTTTAATTAAAAATATTCTTACAAGATATAGAATGCCGAGAGTAATCATTACTGATGGAGAATCTCATTTTATGAATGCAAAAATTGCAAGATTGGTGGAAAAATATAATATAATGCATAAAATTGCAACTGCTTATCATCCCCAGACTAGTGGTTTGACAAGAAGTATCTAATCGTAAAATTGAAAGAATTTTGGAAAAAAAGTGTGAATCATAATAAAATGGATTAGTCTGCTAGACTAGATACTCCGTTATGGGCATACGAGATAACTTACAAGACACCTATAGGAATGTCCCCGTATAGATTAAATTTTAGGGAGACTTGTCACTTACCAGTAGAATTGGAGCATTGACAACCACTTTTTATATACCTAAAAATACAAGAATTTTACACAACTACTAGAAGATTTAAACCCTCGGCAATGACGCCAAAAACTTGATGTAACTTTTAATATGTAAGAATTTATGAACCCAGATTTATATATTTATAATGATTTTGTAAAGTCACAATTTCAAACGCAAGTACACGCTATAATGATTTTGTAAAGTCACAATTTCAAACGTAAGTATACGTATCGCTCAAGTAATACAAGACTCTAGTGAAGTCCTGTTTATCGATCCCACAGGGAAGCGAGGTAAGAGGTCCTTAGTCAAATTCTAATCTATTATTATTAGTCCTTAGTTTGGAAGTGTGATTTAAGAGGTTTTACTAATAGATACTCCTAAATGTAAGTCTTAAGTTTAACACAACTAATAATTAATCCTAAATGCAAATATTAATTCTAAAGATAACCCTTTTTGGATGAATTGGTTTGGATAATTTTGAGATATTAAAAACTACTATTCTTATGTAATGAATTGGATAATGTAAAGGAATGAGATGCATTAAATATTGTATGTGCCAAATAGGAGCAATCATATTCTTTACCCTTTGGTCCAGGCATAAAGAACATTGACTAATCCTATGCTTGTTTACTAAATATGTGGCTAGGCTGGGAGGATACCGACTCTCACTTTGAAGCTCCCACGCTCCCCTAGACTGAGAGCAAACATCTCCACTTTAGTTTCCAAACTCTAGGACTAAATTGGGGATTTTAGTCTGTCACCCTAAAATCTCCAATTCTGCGTCCATCAAAGTATATTTCCCTATTTATTTGCACTCAACTCCCATAAATGTCACCAATCTTAGAATTTGAATGTGGTTCCACTTTGTTGAGAATTTTACCGCCCTTCTGGATCAATGAAATTACAACAAATTTTAACAGTACAATGGGCCCTTGTTATAATGTAAATGAAGTGCAAGTAAAATCCATCACATTTATAAATAAATCTCCTTCTAAATTTTTGTTATAAGAAGATTAGATAAAATCCTAAACATGAATTCTGCTCATTTCAAAAGAAAAGTAGAGTGAAAACAATGGCATAATCTTTTCATGCCACAATTTCCAAAGAAGAAGAAAGGGTAAGAGAAGCCCATCACAAGACACGAAGAAAACACAACGAAAATTTCATTTAACCAAAGCAAATCTACTAGATAAGTGCTTACAAAAATCAAAAAGATAATGAAGAACACAATACTTAGCTTTTTCCCTTTAAAAGTAAGAGAAATATCTCTCCCATGTTTACAAAACCATAAGATAATAAAGAACACAATACTTAGCTTTTTCCCTTGAAAGAAAGAAGAAAATCTCTACCATATGCAATGCTAGAACATCTCCTTACAAATTCTCTCAAAATCTCCTCTCCAATCTCTCCAAAAGGGTAGAAATCTACATTTCTAGTCCTATTCTAAAAAACCCTAAACTTTCTCCACACTTTTCCTAACATTCCTCTCACAAAAAAACCTTTAAAAACTGCCACTTTTCTAACCTAAATTTGTTATTTTAAGGTTTAGAGACGAAGTTTGAAGAGTTGCCACAAGAATTCTTTCAAAAAGCGTCCAAATACGTTGAATTTCGAGTCATAACCACCAAAAGTCGGTCCATAGTCATCCCGGGCGCCGTTGGCAAGATTTTCTGTCATTTTTTGGTCTTCTTGGGTAAATCTTGCCATCGACGCCGCTTTGGGCGCCGTCGGCTAGCAGACTGCGCAACTCCATCGTTTGGCTCCACTTTAGCTCTATTTTGCCCCATTTCAGTTGTGTTGTGTTCCTAACAGCTAGCCCTACAAAGTAAGCATGAAAACAAGCTTCCTTTAAAGTGTAATCTCATTCAAAAATATGCAAGAAGTGTAGAAGAGATTAAACATCGAAAGACTTATCGAAAGGTGACAGGGCAAAATTTCATTTCTGGCTCGTTTTTGCTCCAAATTGCACCGTTTTATTTTCTTTTTCTCCAAAAATTTATTTCTTGTACCTGAAACCAAAAACATGCAAAATAACTTCCTTTAAAGAGCAATAGCATTAAAATTAAACATAAAATGTATATGAAAATCAAGCATTTTTTAGGTGTGACAAGATCCCTAAACTTAAATGTTACTTGTCCTCAAGTAACACTATAACTTTAAAAACCAAATATGTTAACTTGTGGTTGTGAGTTTCAGTAGAGTTTCGTATAATTTTGTCTCAGAAGTTTTGTAGTTTAACTTAGGAGAAATTCTTGCAAATCAACCTATAACTAGAGTGTAAGAATATCCCATATTCAACTTAGAAATCCTGATTTTCTATTTACTTCAAAAGTTATTGAAACTTATCATACTAAAGATACATAGAAAGTATAAAAATAAAATTTAAGCACCTTATCTATACCAATTTGACAAATACCTTAAAATATTAATAAGCATAGGATTGTTTCTAAGTCTTTTCATTTAAAAAGTTTCAAGTGAAACCAATTTTTGATTAGGCTTCTCCTAAAGCTTCTCCTCACATATTTTCTTTTGACTTTTCTTTTTCTTTTCTTTTTCTTTATGGATTGTTTTTCAATCCTTTCTTTTTATTTTCTTTTAGGATCTTTTTGATCCCTTTTTTTTTCTTTTTTTTTCTGTGAGGATTACTATATCTGGATAGACCTTTAATAATTTTAAATTTCACTATCCTCTTTCTAAAGTCCAAAATTCAAAACTTTCCTTCACTTTTTAAAAGTGTAAGTATTAAGTTGAAAAAGGTTTCAATAAAGGCTCAATTCTCAATAAGTATAAATCTAAGAATCTTAGCTTTTCAAATATTCAACTCCTTTCTACTATAAATAGCAAAATCATTTTCCTAAAGTTTCCTACAAAATATCTTAACTCTAGAACAGTTTCCTCACAATTGATTTCAACTAAATTATTTTTCTAACATTTCTAAAATAAAAGTTATAGTAACCTAAAGATAACACCACATGCCACAAGTCATTTAAAAAGTGATATCAAATAAATACAAGTTATTGAGGACAGATAAAGTTAACTTTGAAAGTTATTTTTCTTTCTCCCCCCAAACTTAAATTTTTTTAAAATTTTGCAATTAATTATATAAAATGTAGTAGGAAGAAAAAGTAAAAACTAAATCTACTTACTACTATAATATCTTATCAAATTCATATCATGCATAATCAGGATAGAATGACAGCATAAGAAAGTAAATCTAGCCTAAAACATGCATGCAATAATATTAAACTAAAAGGAAGTATGTTCAATGTAAAATTTCATTTTTCTTCCTACCCCCAAACTTGATTTTTACCATGTAAAACATTTAGTGTAGAAAATATATGTAGGAAGAAAAACAGTTTGAAATTCTATCAACCACAAATTTCTATCAAACACATCTACAATTATTTATTAGGATAGAAAACATGAGTAGAAAGTAAATCTAAACTAAACATGCTAGAATGAAATTAACTAAACAAACTTCTAACTAGCATAGCATGAATGAGCATTGGAATATAAAAATGGTCTTCAAGTCTTATAAATTGTAACACAAACAAAAACACAAACACAAACACAAACAAGATAAATGAGGTCAATTCTTCCTCCATCTCATCGCATCTCACTTATTTACTTCCAATTTCTAACGGAATCCCTAAAAAAATATATTCGGTGCTTATAAATGATTTTACAGATTCTAATCCCAAAGATAAGATTATCCCCGATATATTGGTTCTCGAGCACCAACACCAGACATCACCATATCCCAATAATTAAGCACCTCTAACAGTTATAAGTACATTGTAAAATCATCCATAAGTTACTCATCAAATAGGTTTGCGACTCCTGTCAAATGAAAACAAATTCCAAGAAAGGAAGTAACAAATTTAAGATGGAACTATCGCTGTAAAATTCATAATGTCTTTTGTAAAACTCAAGTCTGTGTGAGACCCGAGTTATAGTGGACTCGTCAATCCAACAACTACAAGAGAACATACAAATCTAACCATAATAAGAATTTAAGGAATCATCACCCTCATGACACAAAAAAAGCAAATCAAAACACTAACAATCCAAACATCTACCAAACATCAAGAAAACTGATCAATCCACACTAAAGCAACCACAATACAACCTTAACAATCATGACTCTTAAACAAACTAAATCAAACCACACAGATAACTATGGGTTGCCTCTCATAAAGTGTTTGGTTTAACAACGCTGGCCAGAGAAATGATTCCACTTGGATCAAAATTCCATTTAAGTAATCCTTGATCAATCGTCCAATCTTTTCCAGTTCCACGGATTCCTACAAAATCCTCAACTTTTAATTTTTCATTCAGCTCTTCCTTTTCATATTGATTCTTATCATTGTTTCTCATATTTCTTTCTAGATCCAATATTCTTCTATTGATTTTCTCAATTTACATATTTATATCATCCTTGAAATTTATAAGAAATGGATTTTTATATGATAATTCAAGATCTCCCAAATTTTGAATCACATTCTCTCTAGATAATTCAGATTCTGGATCAAATTCTTCTATGTTACTATTCTGTTTCAAGTTATTTTCCAATTCTTCCCCTCAATACTGAGTAAATGGTGGAGGTGGTCTTTATATATCTATCTTAGTTGAGGAAATAAGTTCTTCTTATTCCATAAGAATTTCTTCCATTGGTCTTTCAATATACTTGTCCTCTTTTCTCAACTCAAAGTTTTTTTGAAATATATCCTCAAATTCTCTTCCAAGTCTTAGTTCAATAATTTTATCTTGTTCATCATTCAATTCAGGTTTTTCTTGTGATTGAGTCAAATCTAAAGATATAAAGACCGATGGTGTAGATGAATTCCCTAAATTGGTAGACATTAAAATAGTATAGGGTACATTCATCTTAAGTTCATGAGATTTCTCAACAGATGGAATTAAAAGTTTACTATTTTTTGTAACGTCCATCATTTCACACCTCTCCTAAACATACATACAGTCTTCTTTAAACAACATTTTAGACTCATATTGAAATCCCATTTCGATCTCATCAGTTAACTTACTCTCAAAACTTTTTTGGAAATATTTTTTACTTAGATAATCAATTTCATCCATCCAAAAACAATCATCATCTTTTCTCTCAACTGGATATTTCATAGCCTTTAAAACATAAAAAGTGGTTTCATGGTCATTAATATTAATAGTTAACTTTGGTTTTTGCGCATCTATCATAGCTTGTCCTGTAATAAGAAAAGGTCTCCCCAAAATAATGGGTTATTCTTTATCTTCCTCCATATCTAATACAATAAAGTCCATAGAAAAGATAAATTTATCCACTTTAACAAGCACATCTTCTATAATCCCTTTTGGATAAATGATAGATCGATCCGTTAACTGAAGAGTTATAGTAGTGGGAGAAATATCGGCTAAACCTAACCTTTTAAATATAGATAGAGGCATCACATTAATGCTCGATCCTAAATCACATAAAGCTTTTCCACATAATGTTTTTTCAATTACACAAGGAATTGTCAAGCTACAATGATCTTTAAGTTTCCGAGAATTTTTTTTTCAAGTATAGCGCTGCAATCCTCACTTAGTGCAACTATCTCGTAATCCCTAAATTTCCTTTTCTTGTTTAATTTCTCCTTCATAAATTTTGCATAAATTGGCATCTATTTCAAAGCTTCAGCGAAAGGAATATGTATCGTTAACTTCTTAAGTACGTCTATGAACTTTGAAAAATTTTTATCCAACTCACGCTATCTAAGTCTTTGAGGAAATGGAGGTGTGGTCTTTCCAAACTGATTTTAGTTGGAGATATTAATTTTTCCAGATCCTTAGAAACATGTTCTTCAGGTCTTTTAGTTTCCTTTGTTTCTCTCACAAAATTTTTCTCTTTTCTAACCACATCCTCTATCTCTCTTCCACTTTTTAATTGGGCAGCTTCTACTTATTCATTAGTGTTCTCTTTAGGTTTGGTCTCAATGTTGCTAGGAAGTGTTCCTTGGGTTCTATTGCTAAGTGAATTAGCAATTTGTCCCAGTTGATTCTCTATGTTTTTAATCACATCACTTTTTCTTTGTAGCTTGTTTTCCATTTGCAGTACCACTTCCTCCATAAACATCTTCTTATCCTCAAATTGTTGATCATTATTAGAGTCTGGTGGATATGAAGGTCTATAGTTTGTATTCCTTTGATTATTCCAACTCCCATCAGGATTTGCATGATTATTTTCCCATTTTTTGTTTCCACCCCAAGTAGTATGACACTAGTTAAAATTAGGATGGTTCTTCCAACCTGGGTTGTAAGAGTTAGAATATGGGTTTTTTATGGTATTTAAAGTCTCATATAATAAGTGAGAATCAATCATAAGCCCTAATAAACTTTCTTCACTTACTGGAGTAAATTGAGTTTGGTTCATTCCAAATTGGTCCAACTTCTTTGATATTGCATTGAGATGTAAGAATTGAAATCTCATATGTATCATAAGCACTGACTACCTTTTTAGGATTTACCTATGTAGAGGGCCATTAAAATTCATTTTAGCCATTTCTTCAATTAATGCATATGCTTCATCAAATGATTTTGACATTAATGTTCCACCCGCGGAAACATCAATTATAAACCTAAGGGATTCTACTAACCCATTATAAAAAGTTTGAATGATTAACCAATCAGGCAGAGCATGATGTGGACACTTTCTTAGGAGTTTCTTAACTCTTTCCCTAGCTTCGTATATTGATTCCCCTTCATACTGTAAAAATGAGAAAATATCTTTTCTAAGTCTAGTAGTACTTGAACGTAGAAAATACTTAGTTATGAATTTCTGAGTTAACTCCTCCCAATTTTTAATAGAGTCAAGTGCTAATGAGTATAACCACATTCAGCCTTAACCCTTAGTGAGAAAGGAAAAAGCCTTAGTCTGACAACATCGTCTGACATGTCGTTATAACAAAATGTAGCACAAAGTTCTAGAAAACAAGATAAGTGTAAATAGGGATCCTCAGAAGGAATTCCCCCAAACTGATTGTTTTGCACCAGTTAGATAATCTCTGGATTTATTTCAAATGAGTCAGCTTCTACGATAGAGGTTTGTATACTTGAGTGAATTTCATTTGTCGTAGGATTTACGTAATCCCTCAATGAAGTATGATGATTTTGCAAGTTATTATCTTGAAAGTTTTCCATTTCCATTTTTAGTTTTTCGAGTCCTCTTTCTATTTTTATTTTTTTCTTTTTTTCAATCTCGGGATCATAAGGCACAAGTCTTACAGATCCTTTATTTTGCATACACAACACAACAAACAATACATTAACAATTAAACAAATAACAGATGAAATATATTCAACACAACAAAACATTTTCTCGAACACCTTAGTTTCATAAAAATATTTTTTTTCTTTTTTCACAACACTTTTTCATATAAAAACACTTTTCATACAAAACAGTTTTTACGACAATATAGTTTTCCAAGATTAAGCATAATTACTTCAACTAAAATTCTCCTAAAGTTCTTACCGAAGCTTCCCAGGCAATGACGCCAAAAACTTGACAGTGACTTTTTATATACCTAAAAATACAAGAATTTGACACCACCACTAGAAGATTTAAAACCTCAGCAATGGCGCACAAAATTGATACAAACTTAATATGCAAAAATTTATGAACCCAAAGTTATTATTTTATAATGATTTTGTAAAGTCACAATTTCAAACGCAAGTATATGTATCGCTCAAGTAATACCGAGCTCTAGTGGAGTCCCGTTTATCGATCCCACAGGGAAGCAAAGTAAGAGGTCCTTAGTCAAATTCTAATCTACTACTATTAGTCCTTAGTTTGGAAGTGCAATTTAAGAGGTTTTACTAACAGACACTCCTAAATGTAAGTCTTAAGTCTAGCACAACTAATAACTACTCCTAAATGCAAATATTAATTCTAAAGATAACCCTTTTTGGATGAATTGGTTTGAAGAATTTTAAGATATTAAAAACTACTATTCTTATGTAATGATTGGATAATGTAAATGAATAAGATGCATTAAATACTATATGTGCCAAATAGGAGCAATTCTATTCTTTACCCTTTGGTCCAGGCATAAAGAACATTGACTAATCCTATGCTTGTTTATTGAATCTGTGGCTAGGCTGGGAGGATAACGACTCTCACTTCGGTGCTCCTAGGTTCCCCTCACCTGAGGGCTAACATCTTTGCTTTAGTTTCCAAACCCTAGGACCAAATTAGGGATTTTAGTTTGTCACCCTAAAATCTTCAATTCTACGTCCATCAAAGTATATTTATCTATTTATTTGCACTCAACTCCCATGAATGTCACCATCCATAGAATTTGAATGTGGTTCCAACTTCTTGAGAATTACACCGCCCTTTCAGATCAATGAAATTATAACAAATTTTAACACTACAACGGGTGCCTTGTTATAATGTAAATGAAGTGCAAGTAAAAACCATCACATTTATAATTAAATCTTCTTCTAACAAGCATCCAAAAATCCTAAACATAAATTCTGCTCATTTCAAAAGAAAATTAAAGTAAAAATAATGACATAATCTTCTCATGCCACTATTTCCAAAGAAGAAGAAAGAGTAAGAGAAGACCATCACAAAGCACGAACAAAACACAACGAAAACTTCATTTAACTAAAGAAAATCCACTAGATAAGTGTTTATAAAATCAAAAGATAATGAAGAACACAATACTTTGTTTTTTCCCTTTGAAAGAAGGATGAATGTCTCTCCCACAAAGTATCCCACTGATCCATGCAATGCTAGAACATCTCCTTAGAAATTCTCTCAAAATCTTCTCTCCAATCTCTCTAAAAAGGTAAAAATCTACATTTCTATTCCTATTCTAAAAAACCTTAAACTTTCTCCACACTTTTCCTAACATTCCTCTCACAAAAAAAACTTTAAAAACTGCCACTTGTCTAACCTAAATTCGTTCTTTTAAAGTGTAGGGATGAATTTTGAAGAGTTGCCACAATAATCCTTTCAAAAAGCGTCCACATACATTGAATTTCGGCCCATAACCGCCAAAAGTCGATCCATAGTCATCCCGGGTGCTATCGACGGGATCGAGGGCGCCGTCGGCGAGATTTTCTATCATTTTTTGGTCTTCTCGGTTAAATCTTGCNCGGGTAAATCTCACCGTCGGCGCCGTTTTGGGCGCCGTCGGCGAGCAGACTGCGCAGCTCCACCGTTTCGCTCCGTTTGGCTCCATTTTAGCTCCTTTTTGCCCCATTTAAGTTGTGTTGTGTTCCTAACAAATAGCGCTAAAAAATAAGCACGAAAACAACCTTTCTTTAAAGTGTAATCTCATTCAAAAATATGTAAGAAGTGTAAAAGAGATTAAACATTGAAAGACTTATCGAAAGGCGACAGGGCAAAATTTCATTTATGTCTCGTTTTTGCTCCAAATTGCACCGTTTTTGTTTCTTTTTCTCCAAAAATCCATTTATTGTACCTGAAACTAAAAACATGCAAAATACCTTCCTTTAAAGAGCAATATCATTAAAATTAAGCATAAAAAGTATATGGAAAAATCAAGCATTTTTTAGGCGTGTCAAGCATAAAGCTTATTGGGCTATTAAGGAATTCAATTTCAATTTGAAAGATGTTGGTGAGAAAAGATTACTGCAATTGAATGAGCTTGAAGAAATTAGGAATGAATCTTACGATAATGCTTGGATTTATAAGAAAAGAATGAAAGAATGACATGATCGAAAGATAATAAAAAAGAATTTGAGCTTGAACTTGAAGTTTTATTATATAATACAAGATTGAAATTATTTCCTGGAAAACTGAAGTCTAGGTGGAAAGGGTCATTCATAATTATTAAATTATATCCCTATGGAGGTGTTAATATTGAAGATCCCAAGAGTGGAAGGATATTTAAAGTGAATGGGCACAGATTGAAACCATATTTTGATGATCAAAGACCAATTTTTAAATAGACTGTAATGTTGGGTCACCCAGAATAAAAATTGGGAATGTCGGGCTGAAGATATTAAACCAAGTACTTCGTGGGAGGCAACCATATTTATCTTTATTTATTTTTGTTTTTATGTTCTTGCTTGGAATATTTTATGTATATTAATATATTTGTGCTTCTATAGATTTCGCGTATTTGAGAAAATTGATATTGAGAAAATATTTAAAAACATCTTTATTTACTTAATTGTATAGAAAAATTGAGAATTTATTGGATCAAAATTGAAATGGTGAATTTTTTTGGAACTGGTGCATGATGCCCCAGATTGGCGCATAATGCACCATATTCCAAAGAGCTAGTGTATTATGTGCCAGAATCGGCACATGAAGTGACCTGACGATGAAAATAACTTAAAACATTTCAAATGGTTTTTTTTGGCTGGTTCTTCTTCTTATAACTCCTAAAAATTGATTCCAAAGTCAATTTTAGGGAGGAAAACTAGGGAAGTCACTAGTTTTCAATTCCAATGGCGTCCCACTCTAAAAATTCAACTAAATTTAGAATTTTCAACCGGAGAAAGTTCATCAGTTTTGATTCAAAGAAGTTAGATGATCATTTTCTTGTGAAGAAGAGGCTAATCATAAAAAGGAGGTTTGTGAATCAAGGATTCAATGCACCGAATACTCGTGTAGAAGATATTATTGTGCAGAGAGGCTGGGAAGTGCTTTACTACACTACTGTCGTCATAGTTGTCCCTGTGGTGAAAGAGTTTTATGTAAATCTTCAAGGAATCAATCAAAGAATTATCTATGTGTGAGGCAGGTTTGTGCAATTCACTCCATCAAGAATAAACAAGATGTTTATGATTGAAAATGTGCATATTTGACACTACGTGAATTTTACCCCTACGAGAGATAATATGCTATCGATACCTTACGGATGAAAATGCAAATTGGGAGGCCAGAGATGATGGAAATTTAAGTTTTACTACATCGTTGTTAAATCCTGCTTCTAAGACATGGAATTTGTTTATTGCATTGAAATTCCTTCCCACTATGAAAATCAATAAGGTAACTTAGGAGAGTGCTATTCTGAACTACTGTATTCAAATTAGAAAATCTGTTGATATTGGAGCAATAATTATGAAGTTGATTTTGGGTTTGATTATCAATGGATCTACAACTGGATTGGGGCATCCATCCACTATTTTCCTACTATGCAGTCAATTGCAAGTATCTTATAAGAGCTGGGAGAAAGTGCTTCTTCCTTGGAAGCCGATGGATTCAGAAGTTTATTGCAACTGTATTGAAATGGGAGATGAGAATGATATGAATGTATTGATGTATTAAACATTCCAGAATTCTTAACCTATTCAACCTTACTTCGGTTTAAACGTACTTTTAAAAAGGATTAAGAAAATAGAAAAAGAGGTGCAAAACCTTATGCATGTAATTGGGAAAGTTTCTGAAATGTTGGATCATCTAGATTAGAGACTGAAAAAACATTTTGAACTTACTGGTCATATTGAAGATGGTTTAGTACATATGTTCAAGAAACATGCTTGGATTGGGGAAGATTCAATTGATGAATTTCCTTATCGACCCTTCTACAACTTGTACATACATGTCGACACTAAAAAGTTGAGGAGTTGTTAAGTTGTCGGCTGCTAGGATGGATGTCCTAACACCCATTTTAATTTAATTTATATACATAATTTGGAAAAAAATATTATTTTATATTTTGAAAATACAAGACCAGACCGATCTCATATCCCTAGTAGTTTAAATAAATGAGCCTAATACTGTAAGCAATGTATCTACTCTGAAGGATAAATACACTACTTACTGGTAAGGCTCGATTAAATAAACTAAAGATTGTATGACATCTGTTTAAATCTATTAAAATCATTTTCTTTATAAGCCGACAATTTCCTCTATTTAATATGAAGAATTAAATAGGGTTTATATTAAGCTGGGTCTAGAAATGCTTCCTATAAGGACAAGCCCCTATACTTAATTACATCTTAGATAACTGGAGTCACCTAAGAAAATTCTAGATAAAAATCAAGGGATATTATCTTCAAGGAATTCAAAAGTGTAGGACTTTTAACAAGATTAGACCAAGGGTGTGAAGGGGAATGGCTAAAGTTTGGAAAATTTTTTTTTGAAATTCAAAGAAGAACTAGGAGATGTAACATATCCTGAGGAGAACCTTGGTGACTTCCCAAGCTATCCTATGGTTTGGCTTCAATTTAGAGGAGAAAAATTTTAATGTTTCATCTTGCCAATTTTATTAATTAAGACATATATTTGTTTGAAACGATCACACAAATAGCTTAGAAGATGTGAGGATTTAGGTTGGGACAAACGACAACCTCAGAATCCTAAAGCAGGTTAGGGATTAAATTGTATAGGAGAGCTATACAAAGGCCTAAAGAAAAGTTTGAGGATTTATGTTGCATAAGTAAACAACCTTGAAATCATATGGCTTGTTGTTATTTTCTAAGAAAAGATATGATATTGTAGATCCTCTTGTTGTTGAAGATGGCCATGCTGCCCACAAAGTTAACTCCAAGCTCCTCGTATTGACTAGTTTAAGTTTTCTAATGTGCCCAATTATGATGTCAAATCAGATGTCCTTAAGGTTATGTTCATTTAAATATTATAGGGCATATTAAAGTTGATTAGAGCGACACTGGTTAGGATCCTACGATTCCCTCGTTCCGGTACCACTATTTTTTAGTCCAAATAAATTTACTAAACTCAAATTAATGAGCTTCTAACTTTCATTTAGACTGTGGGAAATCTCGTTAGCAACCGTAGGTTACCTCCTTCGAGGGATTCCCAATCATCCGATAGAGACATCTTAATTTAGTTGTAATTGTTGTTTTGTGATGTTTGCGATTAAATTTCGAGTTGTCTTATATTTTAAATGTTGTGGCGGTGAATTTTATCTTGATTGATTTTAGTTTTGCTTTTAGTTTCAGTTTTCTGGCTATCCTAAAGGTTTTAGTTTTCATGCAGGGTGACATCATTGTTTAGCTAGAAAGTTTATGAACGTAAAAGTATAACGTAGAAAGTACGAGAAAAGAAAGCACTGTAAACTATAAAAGCTTACCTTGCGAGTCTTCTCGTTCCTCCACCTTAAACTTAAGTACTTGCAAAACATATTTATGTATAATTTTGTAGGAATTAAAGTATGTTTGTAGAAAAAGTAGGAAGTACAAGCTTAAAGTTTACCTACCAAATCGTATGTCATATCTCGGTGTATTTAAATTTTAAGGATGATTCCATTAAGCAAATTATAATAAGCTCACATGTCCTTCAAGTTTTCCAAAGGATCATGAAGAAGTTTTGGGTAATACCTTAGACATTTCATGATCCTTGGAATTATGTTGAGTTCATTATAGTTTTATCATATTTTCCATATAGTTCATCCAATTAATACCCTTATGCTTAATGAATTTGATGTTTTAATTATCCCTTAAGTGGGGTAATTATCACTTGATATCTCACATATGAATTATATGGGTAAAGACCCTTAGGGACAATTTAGCTTAATTGAGGAATTTGATTTTAAAGAATATGCCTGTAGTGTTTTGGAAAGTTTTAAATTAATTATAGGTTATTTTCTAAACCTCATTAGCCAAAATTTTGATTAAGCCTAGCTCACTACTAAGCCCTTAAGATTTAATCGGTGGATTTATAATTTTAAGAAAAAGGGTTTTTTTAATATTTATATTCTTAATCCTTATCATGAATTATAAATCATTTCAAAACTATTAATTGTGGGCTTCAAATCAGTGATTTATGATCTTCCAAATCAAAACCCACACTTTAGTATCTCCCTATTTAAATATTCTTCTAAATTTCACTAATTTTGAAAAATTACAAATTTATCCTTTATGAAATTCAAAGTGAGGCCATGAATTATAAATCATTTCAAAACTATTAATTGTGGGCTTCAAATCAGTGATTTATGATCTTTAAAATCAAATCCCACACTTTAGTATCTCCCTATTTAAATATTCTTCTAAATTTCATTAATTTTGAGAAATTACAAATTTATCCTTTATGAAATTCAAAGTGAGGTTGGTTTTTACCACTTATCCCTTTTTATGTTTCAATTATCAAGACATGTTATTTTAAGATCATTTATTACCCATTTACACTCTTTGTTAGGCCTAAATATTAATTAAGCTCAAAATTCCAAAGTTACACTTTTGCCCCTAAGGTCTTGGTACCCTATAATTCATTAAATTAGACTCAACTAACTTAAAAATTTTATGTTATCTCACTTATGGATTAATTAAAATATTATAGGAGAAAATCTGATTTTTCTGAATTTATTTAATTTTATAATTATTTTTAATGCAAAAATAAGGATTTTCAATGAAAATTCAATAACTTAATCCAAATAAGACTTCTAGCTTTGAGAAAATTATTGAAAGTCCACCTAAGTCAATGGACCACTTGGACCAATTTTCATAATTTTTAGAAATTTAATTTAATTATTAAAATTATTTGTTGGTTTTGAGTATTAATTAAATATAAAATAATATTTAAATGAAAAAAATTAAGTTTTATATTTTTATTAAATCTCGATAAGTCTAGGGGACCCAGAGAAATAAATTTCATATTTTTGTGAATTATATTTTAAGTATTAGAATTATTTTAGTAAAAAATTAGAGAAAATCCATTTTTAAGCCTTCTAAAATCAATATCTTGACTTGGAAAATTAAGAAAATTATTTTAATTAGTTCAAGATGACCAGGAAGCCAAATGTGATATTTTAATGTATTTTTACAATTTTGTGATTTTATGATTTTTAATTTATTTTAATTAATTTAAATGGTTAAAATAGCTCAAAAAATGAAGTATTTATTTTAATTCCAATTTTATTTTTTTTAGGTTCTTCTAATCATAAGGAGCTCCCAAAACTGATTTGGTGATTTTTTAGTTGTATGTTAATTATTATAATTATTTTAATGCCAAATATGTCATTTCACTTAATTAATCCATTTGAGTGGTCAAATTAACTCCAATTGACTTTGAAATTTTTATGGGAGGCTCCTTTAACATTAAATTATAGTGTGAAATAGTTTTTGTGTCATTTAAATTTGTAATTACTCCAAATTTAATTTCTTTTCTTATCATTACTCCAAATTAAATTTCTTTTCATTTTTAGGGTTGGTGACAATTAAGGTTATTTTAAAAGAATTAAACCAAGTTTGTATTTTTCTTAGGATCCATTGACCACAGTGAACCCACCATTACATGGTTGTATTTTTTTGATGAGCATGTTAATTATTATAATTTTTAAACCAAAATAGAGACCATTAACTTGAAAAGTAGATATCCATGCCTAGAAATCTCATCTAACCTTAGAAAAATCAAAAAGAGCATCCCCATAACATGGAGAATCAAAGCCCCAAAGATCAAGTCATGGAGAAATGTCTATGCTAATGGAGAATCAAAATAAGGAAAACACCATTTAATTAATTAAATATAAATTATGCATTAAATAAATATGAAAATATTTCCACATTGTTCTCCTCTCTCACTGAGCAACATGATATTTTTATTTTATTTTTGTGATTTTTCTACATAAAGTTATGCATTTTTGAAGTTTTGAGAATTAATAAATAAGAAAATCCCCTAATTTCCTACTTAAACCAGTCAACGCTGACTCGATATTCGTACACGTTTAAGAGACCGCAGGATAGGGCGCTGCCATTTGGGTCAGCTCCGCCTTTTCGAACTGTGGCTTGTTTGGCTTGATTAGAGCCGTCAGATGGATACATGCTCCATCGGATGACGCATGGTCATTGTCCTCAATGACTCATGCCCAAAAATTGTCCATTTTTAAACACTAATATCTTGTTAGATACTTAACCAATTTAAGTGTGATTTCTTCCTATAAACTCGTCTTGACTAGGAGAGCATATATATACAGTTAATTGACCTTTAAATCAACTCTATACACATGTAGAATCAAATGAAGCTCAGTTTAGGGTTAACTTTCAATACCTTGGTCCAAGTGGGGAAGGCTCAGTTGGATGCTTGTGGAAGCTTAGTAGGGGTCCCAAGAGCCTAGGGATGGAGCATCAAGCCATGGTGAATCGTCTAGATATGATTTCTACCAAAGTCCATTTGGGGTGTTGGTCAAAGTCCACCTTAGGGTGCTCTGGTGATGGGGCTTTTGTGGGGGATCTTCTTCTCTCACTGTGGGGATGGTGTGGGTGTAATTAATTTGAATTTGGTGGAGGTTTGAGGGGTGTCCTATTTCAGCCTTAAAATTGGGCTAAAAAATTGAGCCAAACAGTGGCTTTGAGTGGCTAAAGGTGGTTAAGTTAAGCATAAGAGGTGTCAAAGAAGCTCTGGAAGCAATTTGGCAGAGTCTCCTTAAGGAATTTCAAGCTCTCCTCTTTTGGCCATCGAGGGGGGTTTAAATAGATGGCGAAGGAGAGGCCACCAGGGGCAATTGGTGGGTGTTCTAATTTGCTTATGTGGATGCCAACAATGTGAAAAAATCCAATTAGGATGAGCTAGCTTGGATAGGTTTAATTTTGAGTTTTGGCCATGGTGGAGCTTCTGATTTTGGGTTTTCCGGCCACTAAGGTGGCTGGCCGGCCAGGGAGGGGTCACCATCCAACTTAGGGAGGTCAGGGCTTAGTCTTGGTGAAGTTAATTGGGTTTGGCCATGTGTAAAGGTACGAGATTGAAATAGTATGGGAAAAGGGCCATTTTGGGTCTAATTGGGTCAATGCATGGCTTGGGTTGGGTTCAACCACCAAAGTTGGCCTTGAGCTAAAGAGGATCAGATGGGTCAGCTAAATTGGTGTGGACAAGTCCCCATCCAAGTGATTTGGTTGAGTATGAGATTTAGAGGAATCATTAAAAGGGCTAAAAACCTTTTTAAAGAAGTTTGAAAGTGGCTTGTCCTCTTGCCATTAATAGTTTAATGATGAGGCAAGGCTCTCATGGCTTTTCTATGGCTTAAGAGTGGCTTCAAGGCTCCCCTTGGGATTGACTAATTTTCATGAGAAGGGATTTTTAGAATTTCTTGTATTTTAGTAGATTTTTTCATGAGGCTTGATTTTGAATGAATTCATCATGAAATTAAAACTTAGGAAGTGATATTTGATTAAATGGATGATGAAGGAAAGAGTTGTCATATGGGCTTTGGACATGGGCCTTTGGAACTATATGTGGTGGGCTAGGGCTTTTAAAATGGAAATTGAGTTTGGGCTAAAATTTGGGGGTAATTGAATATTGAGTTTGGTGTAGGAACATATAATGAAGGATTTGGCAAAATTTTAAGTAATTTTGAGTTGAATTGATGAGCTAATTTGATTGATTTAGACATATGTTAAAATTTGGCCTTTTTATTTGAATAAAAATGAGCTTGCAATTGGATCAAATTAGGCTTGAATTTTCTTTAGAATAGGATTGGGGATATTGAATTTTGACTTGGAATTGAAATTGGATAAGATTGGGGTCAATTGGGCTAAGATTGTGGCCAATTTGGGGACATTTGGACCTTTAAGGGCAAATTGGGGCTCTTAGTCAAATTGGTCAAATTGATGATAAACAATTGAAATTGGGAATATTTGGGATGATTTTGGAATTTTTTAGAATTTTTGGAATTTTTGAAATTTTTAGGTCATGAGGGGTATTTTGGTAATATGGTGATTTTGGGTCAAAATGGGCCAACAAGCCAAGAATCCATACTAAAACAATAGGAACCATATGAGGACTCGTTTTAGATGCTCAATGTGCTGGTTCTAACCCTCTTAGCCAAAGACTAAGGGTACAGGGTCATCCACATGAGCTTTCGAGGAGTCAGGAGACCAACGTAAGGGGTCATAGGGTTTAGGGTATGTGAGAGAGTGTAGTGTGTGCAAGTTAGCCCCACCAAATCTAGATCACCCAAGGTTAGTCCTAAGGCCTAAACATCTTATGGGAAATTGCACTTGGGTTCCTCTATACTGACCCCACCTACTAGGTGCTAGAGGTTAAGACCAATATGTGAAACTCCAAGTTGACCAAAGAAGAGTTTGAAATTTCTAATGGTGAGGGTTCCTTTTCTATTCCTCTAGGAATAGTCAATAGGAAAGTCTTGTTGCTAGACCCTAGGCTACTAAAGAGGAAAAACTAGACGTCAACCCAAAATGAGGTCAACAAATGGACCCCTAATATGTGTGGTGTGTTGGGCAAGCAAATCACGCGTATTGGTATTGACTGACGAGAGCAACAAAGCCAACACAAATTTCTAAGTCAACAGACCTAAGACAAAAAAGTAGATTTGAGTGATAGTTATTTCTGCTAGAGAATTAGCATGTGAAATATCCAAGCGAAATCGAGGGTTTGGAACTCTTGCTAGGGATTAAAAGGTGGATTTCAAATTGTTAGATTCTAAGTATATTGAAAAGTAAGAATCAGGGCTTAGGTACTGGCCCTAAAAATGGGAATTTGAAGTTTGGGTATCAATTCTGGATAAATAATCGGATGCCTTACTCCATTTAAGGTGGTCTTAAACCTTTATCGAAGAATGGGAGTGGGATGCCTTGAATTAATCGAAGAGCTTGTTCCCTCAACCCTCTAAATTTTGATATTTATACTATTGCAAAACAATGCGGAATCAGATGTTTGTATCCTCTTTCTCTGAAGGATTGATATTATTGCTAAGCAATGTGGAAGCAGATGTCTGTATCCTCTTCCTTGAAAGTTGATATTATTGCAAAGCAATGTGCAAGTGGATGTCTGTATCCTTTTCCCTGAAGGTTGATATTATCGCTAAGCAATGTGGAAGCAGATGTATGTATCCTCTTCCCCAAAGGTTGATATTATTGCAAAGAAATGTGGAAGTGGATGTTTGTATCCTCTTTGCCGAAGATTGATATTATTGCAAAGCAATGTGGAAGCGGATATATGTATCCTCTTCCCCAAAGATTGATATTATTGCAAAGAAATGTGGAAGCAGATGATTGCATCCTCTTCCCTAAAGGTTGATATTATTGTAAAGCAATGTGGAAGTGGATATTTGTATCCTCTTCCCCAAAAGGTTGATATTATTGCTAAGCAATGTGGAAGCAGATGTTTGTATCATCTTCTCTGAAGATTGATAATATATGGAAACATATCACTACATTGAGGAGGAATGCTCAAGGACTCGGATCCAACCAAGAGGTAGCAGAAGAAAATCAGATTGACAAGAAAAGCACAATGACTCACATCCAACTCAAAAACTGATCAGGAATATACCACTACATTGGGAAGGAATGCTTGAGGACTCAGATCCAACCCAAAAGGTAGCAGAGGGAACCATAATCTCAACACTGACCCGAGAACGATATGAACATAGTGCAGAGAATTTATGGTTTTGACCTTATAAATATGTGACATGTGAAGATTGACATTAGTAAGGAAAGCTTGTGAAATTTTGTGAGATTTCGTGAGATTTTATGCAGAATGTGAAATTCCTCAAGGATGTGAAGAAAATCGGTAAAGACGGATAATCATGCTGAGAAAGCAAAGAGTAAGTAATCTCAAACTTGAGATAAGAAAAATCAGCAAATTTGTCATTTTCTTTTCTTGTTGTTCTTATCATATTTAATTATAAAATATACTTTTCAAAATATTTTAGTTTAAAATTTTTTTTGAAGTTTTAATATCGAGCTTTCGTTGTATCGCTCTTTGTTCGTATGGCTTCTCATCAATCGCACAAGAGAGTGCAATTTGACAAACAAGTTGAAACTTGAAAGAAATTCCATTAATTTGCTCCAAAAATGAGCTACAAACTGAGTCAATGTTGAAGCATAAAAAACAACATGTTGAACTTATCTGAAACATCAAATATTGAATGCATAGCATGCACTAAACATATCTGGTACATATATCATATCTACTACGCAAAACTTGGCACAAAAAGGTATCTTGCTAATCATCTTCAGCGTGGTGAGCTCCTGATCAAGCTGACCTACTAAGCCATGCTCCAGGATAAGAATTCCCTTTACGTGTACTTAGAGGTGCAACCCTCTCATAAATCATATGGCTGCAACTCTTCCAGCTCGGGATAGGGACGGAGTCCTCGTGGTATCTTATCATCCCGCATTCTTCTGAAGGTTATGGAAACTCGGGGATGTCGCACTCCCAGGTTGCAATGTTTAGCTAAATCAACACCATTTCCATCTAAGAACAACACCGATCCTAGTGACAGCGGAATTTCAACGTACCCTTTGAATTCCACGGGACCAATGATATCAATCTATTTTTTAAAGAGTATACTGCTTTTGCTGATAAAAGGCACTGTACAAAAGGGTCTAACAAAATCATGATGGTCAATATGGGGAGAAATGCAGCTACCTTCATCATAAATATAGATGATGGAGCTATTTGAGATGCAGTCTAAAAGTAATATACTCCATCAAATAAATCTTTTAACCATTCTCATTATCACATAAGGCATCAGATCCACCTCATTGTATCTTAAGATACCAAGGAGGTTCCCTTCTCTGTCTTTAAAAAAATTATAGCAACAACCACATTAAATGGTTATCCTACCTTTCCCGTGCATCCACTTTCGTGGTTCTGCATATATTCTTGGCCTCAGCAGACCAGCTCGACATCTGGCTTGCATATCAAATACACAATCCAAAATTCTCTTCTCATCTCTCTTTGAGAAGACTCCAGTATATAGTGCCAGGCTCTCCAATATATTGACGACTTCAACCCGAACCTCTTCATAAAATTTGAATTCTCTTCGCATTACTCTGCACATTCTCTCCATCTCAACTGTAGAAATATAATCAAATTATCAAGGTGGCCTTCTTGTTTCAAACTCTCCAATAACCAGTGTCTGCTCTGTATCTTCAGGTAGTGGAATATATGACTCAATGTTTGTATGTGCTACCTCGTGACCTCCTATTCTGACGGTTGTGACTTCTTGCACTAAACTGTAGAAATCCAAGTGTAGAACATCGCATCCTGGACATTCTACAATTTTTTGTTCGGTAGATGCTCCTGTGGGCAGCTCTGCATTACACATTGGACAACCCCTATAGGGCTCATGGGGCATCTCTGTCTGCATCGGCTCTACGGTTGGCTCCAGCTCATCCTTTGTACCTGGTAGACTGGAAGAGGTTTCTTTCATAAGTAGCTCATAAATCCTCCCCTCAGAAATTGAGGTAAGTAATTTAGCTGCATCTTTTTGTTTTCTTCTTTCCTCCCATAGAAAGGCCCTGTGTCTTCCTCGGTTGGCGTTGCGACATTGCGTTCTCCGAAGTGGTGCGTCAAGCACTCTATCTTAATTTGCACTTATTAAATCTCCTTTTAGTGCAGTTATCAGGGACCGTAGATGACTAGTCCCCTCCATTGGGTACTATTGAGTGATCATCTTTTTTCTCTTCCGCGAGGAATCGTCTACAACTCTAATTTTTAGTAGAGACAATAATCCTTCTTTTTCCCGCCAGCAGACAATGTCCATCATTGGACCTTCATAATTCACATCAACCTAACCAAAGTTAAAATCAAGGTCTATGACACTGCCCTGAGCAACCTTTTCCTTAGCTAGTGTGAGATTTAAGTCATCTCTGAAAGAAAAGATTAGTTTACACTCTGACATTTCTTTTGCAGAAGACAAAAAGACATCAGTGCATTGACATCCAACATGAACAAGAACAGAAAAACAAAGTGTCAATAATTTTGACAATTTGAATTTTTTTTTTCAATTTTTTTAGCTTTACTTAAATTTAGAAATTAAAAATAGAAAAATAAAATGAGCAATTTCAAAATGTTTCATTTTATTGAGGTTAATTTATTATAAAATTTTTGGACCCAGTCACAGAAGCTTGACCAAATAAATAACCCCAGAACAATCAAAACTTCAAAAAGCAAATGTTGATTTCAAGTGGCCTCATGTCGAGTAATATATCTTTAAGTAGTGGTCGTTAATTGGAAGCCTAGGTCTTTCACCCCGAAAATCCATCAGCTGATAGGATCCTCCTGAGTAAACATCTTCTATGACAAATGGTCCCTCCTAAGTCAGTTCAAAATTTCCACCTATTTTACGGTGTGTAAGAATAGGCCTTTTGAGAATGAGGACAAGATCACCAACTTTAAACATCCACGGGTGGACCAATTTTTTGTGTGCTTACACCATCCTCACTTGGCAGAGCTCCAAGTGATGTTGTGCTTCTAATCATTTTCCCTCGATACTTTCCAATTCTTCAAGTCTAAGTTTTGCACTTTCTTCTGTTGTTATTTGGTTAGTGGCGACGACACTGAGAGACGCTGTCTGAACTTCTAGTGGTAGTACGGCTTCAGACCCGTACACAAGCGCATAGGGTGTATATTGAGTGGGAGTTCTGAATGTCGTCCCGTAGGCTCACAAAGCTTCTAGTAGTTTGTTATGCCAATCTCTTTTATTTTCATCAAATTTCTTTTTCAAGATCTGTACCAGTGTATTGTTGAAAGCCTCAACTAAGCCATTTTCTCTAGGATAGTGGATTGTTGAGTATCTCCAATCTATCCCATGTCATTTAACAAAATTATTGATCTTCGTGCTCTTGAAGGCTATCCCATTATCAAAAATTACTCTGCATGGAACACCAAAATGGTAGACTATATTGATCTTGAAAAATTGCAGAACATGTTATGCTGTAACCTCTCGTAACGGCACTGCTCTGCCCACTTGAAAAAGTAGTCTGCAGTGGTGAGAATAAATCTGTGTCTCTTAGAGGATGGAGGGTCTATCGGTCCTATTATGTCTGTGCCCCAACACTCGAATGGCCATGAGACAACAGTTGGGTGTAGCACATTTGGATGTTGGTGTAATACCACCCCCTGCACTCTGTAAAAGTGACACTTTCTAGCTGTATCCATACAATTGAATATCATCGTTGGCCAGTAATATCCGAGTCTTTTGATCTTCATCTTCATCTTTAGCCTTGACTGGTGATCACCACACAATCTGGCATGTACTTCTTTGACAATATTCTATGCTTTGGCTCTGCTCAAACATCGTAGCCAAATCTAATCAAATGACCTCCTGTAGAGAATATCTCCCACCATAGCATATGACATAGTTCTTCTTGTTATGTGATATGCCTCGGATTTGTCCTTTGGCAACTTTCCAGTTTACAAATATTCTATTAATGGTTTACGCCAATCCTCATTGATGTCAGCAACTACAATCATCATTCCTTCTTCTTTTTCGAGCTTACATAGATTATCGAGGTCGATTCAAGACAAAACCTGTCTTACTTGTACTGTAATATCAATGGAATCCTTCGGTGGGCATGCGAGCTCCTTAGCAAGTTTCGTTAGAGTGTCAGCATGGGCATTATTCCCTAACAGCTTCATCGCGTACTGATGGTATTCTGCTAACCTTGGTTTTAAAATCTTGTATTGTCTAGAAACTTGTTGAATGATAAGTTGGGAGTCACCATAGATGGCAATATCTATTATATCCATTGAGATTGCCAATTCCAACCCGGTGATCAACGCTTCATATTCTGTTTCGTTATTTGTACATGGCTCTATCAGGTGATACGAGAATCTCTACATATCCTTATTTGGAGTGATGAAAACCAGACCAATCTCTGCTTTCCCTGAATTATTTCTGATCTTTTATCCTTTCTGGCTGAAGAAGCTCATCAAAGTACATTTCCCAATGTCTAACATTGGAGGGCTCTATTTGCAGTATCTGCTCATCTGGTAGTTCATCATTAAGTGGGGACCAAGTTGGAAGTGGGTGTGCAGCTAGGAAATTTGCTAAAATGTTTCCCTTGATAGAGCGGAGGGGAACAAAAGTTATATTAATTTGCAATAAATCCATCAACCATCTTGCTAGATGTCCGGAAAGTGTTGGTCAAGTCATCAAATATTGCAACGGATTCACTTTTAAAATAAGTGTAATTTTATGAGAGAGCATGTAGTGCTAAGCTTTTGGGCAGTGAAAATTAAAGCTAGACAATACTTCTCAATAGGTGGATACTTTATCTCTGTCGGTATTAGACATCGACTTAAGTAGTATAGTGCATTTTTCTTGCCCTCATCATTGACTTGAGCTAATAGGGCACCGAGAGAATCGTCTAAAGCCGTAGTATAAAATATCAACGGTTTTTCCGGGATAGGGGCTGCCAAAATATGAGGTGTCATTAAGTATTGTTTAACATCTTTGAAAGCCCGTTGGAATTTCTCTTCCCAAATGAATTTAGCTCCTTTTTAATTAATGTTGAGAAGGGCTAACACCTTCCTGAGAGATTAGAAATAAAGCGTTCTAGATATGCCAACTTTCATTGAAATGAACGTAGTTGTTTCAAAGTTTGGGAGGAGGCATTTCCAAGATAGCTTTAAGCTTATTTGGGTCTATCTCGATCCCCCGATGACGAACAACAAATCCTAAAAATTTTCTAGAGGTAATGTCGAAGGTGAACTTTAAGGGATTCATCTTAAGATTATATTGTCGTAATTATTCGAACACAATCTTCAAATCATACAAATGGTCTATCTTCTGTTTACTTTTAATGACCAAATAATCCATGTAACACTCCACTTGGTTATGAATGAGATCGTCAAAAATCCTCATCATTGCTCGCTAATATGTTGCTCCAGTATTCTTTTATCCAAATGGCATCACTGTGTAGCAAAAAATCCCAATTGGCATCCGAAAAGCTGTAAGTACTGCATCTTCTGAAGCCATCTTTATCTAGTTGTATCATGAAGATCCATCCTTGAAGGAGAAAATATCATGTGTCGAAGCGATGTCCATCATTAATTTTGGTATCAGTAGTGGAAATTCATCTTTTGGACAAGCCTTATTTAGATCCCTGAAAATCAACACATACACGAATTTGTCCATTTTTCTTTTTAACTAGTATAATGTTGGCTAACCATGTGCGGTATTTCTCTTCTATTACAAAGTTAGCGTATATTAATTTCTTCACCTCGGTAATGACTTGTTGCTCTTTTTCGAGGTGCATCCTTTTATGAGCTTGTTTTACTGAGGTCATGTTTTTGTCCACCCCAAGCTTATGTACTGCAACTTCTGCTGACAACCCTAGAATTTTATCATAATTCTACGTGAAGCAATCTTTAAATTTTGATAATAACTTTATTAGCTCTATGAGTTCTTCCTCGCTATGTAAGGAACTTATAATGGTTGGTCGGGGCTACTCCTCAGTCCCGAGGTTGATTTCCTTTAACTCGTCAACTGTTAACTTAATCTCTTCTTCAAACACTAGTGAAGCATCATCTACTAATTGTTCTTAAAAGTCATCCTCTACGTCAAGGTAGTCCTCTTCTAATTCATTAGTAATAACCATGAAAAATTCTGAATCATCAATTGATCTTACAGTACCAAATCCGAGACCTTGTTTTGAATTAGTATTTCTGCTTTTAACATTCCACAATTTTTCAAAACTTTGTAGCTTATCTTTTGGCATTTATTTTGGCACATATCCCTGTTGAATTAATTTTTTGACACAATGAGAAAAGAAACCAAAAGGTAATTCCATTAATTCATTAGAATCATCATCCAAATTTACATGATTTTAAGAAATAGTAGAAGGGAAATCTTAGTAAAACTTGATCGGTTTCAAACCATCACTACTGACTTCCTTGATCTTTAGAATCTCAACCTTTTAATGATAGATCGGAGTAAGGTCTATGACATTCACATAGTGGTTGATCCGATCATACATCAACTTATATTCATCTCTTTCTATATCTTCCAAGGTGATCTCGTATTGAGGTTTCTTTTGCTTTATCATCATCATTTCTTCCTTAGAACTTCCTTCATCAGAACTTTATTCCATGTCGATGTTGATGGTTGGCATAGTTAGTTCAACAATTGGATTGGTTCTTCCTCTTCCACATCCCCAGCCTCAGTCTTGAGTATATGGGCTAAAAGAACCTCTATCACCTCATTGTGGAGATACGATAGTAGATTGTTGAAGCAGAGCTGAATGCCTCCTTCTTTGTGGTACTTTTGAGTCTTGCATTTCATTTATCACAACTTCATGAGAAAATGATGTTCTCTTTGGAGGTGTGTAATATGCAGCATCCTCATGAATGATTACTTCATGTATTGAGAATAGTTGTAAATCCTCTTTAATACAATGTTCTTTTCCTTCTTTTAAATATTTGATGCATTGAAGTAAGGATGGCGGAACCATATTATGCTTGTGAATCCATGGTCTTCCAAGTAGAGCATTGAAAGAAGTCGCTGCATCAATGATGTGGAATTTTACGGTTGTTACTAATTCTCCAGCTTTCATTAACAGTGTAATTGATCCAAGGGCTCTTTCTCCCTTTTTGGTTGAATCTTCTTAACATCATTTTATCGGCTATAAGCTCCCGAGCCTCGATGTCCAAATATGCCAATGTCTATAGAATCATTTAGTTTAGTGATGCTCCTGGGTCAACTAAGACTTTGGACAATACAAATCTGTCGATATTGACGGAGATGTAGAGCGGTTGATTATAGTCAGTGGTATCAATCAACAAGTCTTCATCTGTGAATGTTATCCCAGACTGTTCTTTTAATGAACAAAATTCATCTGATGATGTGCTGGCCAACTGAGCCAAACAAATCTATGGGTCGAGCAAGGTTGTAACCAGAGACTCTCTGATCTCCTTTGATAGGATTAGAGCATCATAAATGCTTAGTTTAGTCGACAGCCTCCTAAGATGAGCTAGCACGTTATAATCAACTTTTTATAATCCTCCAAGTTTCAGTTGGTTATGGGCTCTTCCACTGGCGGAGGTAGAGGTAGCTCTTCTTGAGTGACTATTTATTTTCCTTTATCTATTGGAGTTGATCTTGAAGGTAATACTTTCCTGCTCCTTAGATTTACTTCCGTAATTTCTTTTTCCTAAGAAGCTGTAGGTAAATTTTTTGATATTTCTTCTTCATCGGAGAGATCCAGGTTGATAGCAAGTGGTGCACCGTGACACTCGAGGACTGGCTCCTCACTCCCGGTGTTATTGAAACTGGTATTGTCAATGTTTTCTTCATTATTATTAATGGTTTTATCAGACTCACGTACAATTTGAGGATCAGTTTGGGAATTGAGATCAAAGTTAGATCGAACAAAGTTAGTTACGTTATTATTAGAAACAACCAAAACGTAACCAAAATCATAATCATTATATTCATAATACCCCGGTGGGGCAAAAAGCTAATCATACATGGTAAGGGGTTTGAGGATTTTCTTACCCAAATCCAAGACAATCAATCTAACAAAGGCAGCCCCTATCCTACCTCCCGCGCTATCGATCTTCATGATGTCGCTCTTTTCTTTCTCTTTTGGTTGCGGTGACTTCTCTAGAGAAATCTCCAGCTTGAGTTGAGCAGGTTGTAGACTCTGAAAGGCTACCTGAACTAAAGTTGTCTGAATTTTACCCAGTATCTTCTTAGATGGCTTGCTTCAAACTGTGCTCCATCCGTTTTTTTTTTTGCATATTGATCTATTGGGACGATTGACTCCGCCAAAATCATATTTAGAGAACCCTTTTCAGGCTCTTTCAAACATTCCATCGAGATTGATATATTTCCTTCTTTGTAATTCCTTTAGAGCCAATCCTTGAAAATAAAGCAGCCCTTTATTGTATGTCCCAACATCCTGTGGTAGGGGCAAAAATTGGGATATTCTTTCTTATCAACCTTTTCGGGCTTCTTTGGTTCTGGCAATTTGAATTCTGGCTTTTTCATTAAAATTTTGAACATCTTTGGCACAGCCTCATATTTGAAAGAATACTCTTTTCTTTTGTTCTAAAAGAGTCGGACCCGTTCTACCTTCTACTCGGTACGGTCCTCCCTGGTATGACTGTTGGTTGGACTGTCCATACCATTGTGTTTTTTGTTGAGCATGTTGTAACGATCATTGGAAACTTTAATGAGAATGTTTTACCTATATCTTTATCAGTTGTTTTCCTTTATCAACCATTGCCACTGTCCTAGACCTTTTCTCGAATGCTCTTGTTGTCCTAAACTTCTTTGGTTTCTCTTAGGAATCCATATGTCTAACTTCCTCTTGTAAACTGTTGACTTTGCTTAACAATTTCTCGAAGTACTTGATGGTGAGTCCCTTAAGCATGAAAGCTACAGACCCATGTATGATTTTGAGTAAAATCTCAATTGCATATTGTTCCTGTAGTTGAGGTTCACACTTCATGCTAAGGTTTCTCCACCTTAAGTTATAATCCACTACAGTCCGTTAGGTTTTTTCTTCTCCACTACAAGATCTTCAATAGAAACATCATGGAGTGCTCCAACAAATCTCTTTACGAACATCTGTTCTAACTCAATGAATGTCTTTATTGATCCATTGAATAACTCTACATACCAATCAAAAGCAATCTCTGACAAGCTATTAATGAATTGTTGGAAGATTAATGCTTCATTACCTCCAGTGTTGCCACAACTGGCTCAAAAACATGCTAGTTGTTACATGGGGTTCCCATACCCATCAAATATCTTGAAGTTTGGTAACACAAAACCCTTAGGGTAGGGTACGACATCAAACTTCTTCGGGTAAGGTCTACCCCTTGAATTCAATGCACCACCCTTAGATTAGGCTATGCCTCCCGAACTTGTTATTCAACCAATTGTTTAATATCCTTTTATGGCATCATAATTGGCGAGGAATCTTTCTTTTGCCGATCCTCTCCATTAGCGGAAGCAACTTCTCTTCTTTCATCGGTAATATGAATTATTTCCGACTGTTTAACTCCTGGAGAAGCTACTTGTTGTGACTACGATTGTCCATTAGCTGTAGTCATGGCGACCATGGTGGCAGCCATCTGAACCATTCACTTTTCCATTTAGCTTATCTGCTCATCCCTCAAGAAAATAGCCCTACGCAAATCATCGGTGGCATTCCCTTCGACTAGAGGTTGGGCATCGCATGCTGACAATGTGGCTTTAAACTCGATGACATGAATATCCATAAAGTCTTCATCTAGATAATCATTGAAATCAAAATCCTCATCATTATCATTAATGGTTACACCATGTTCTCTAGCTAGCTCTGAAATTTCAGCCATGAGCTTTTCAATTTTCCTTCAATTGTTGCCTCCTGAATTGTCTTAAGATCTGGAGAATTTTCCTGAACATCAAATTAAGTAGCAGATGTTTCAGACTTCTGCTTCATTCCACTATTTTACCCTGCGGGCTCAGTAGACCGTATTGGTATGGTGACTTTGGGTACCCATACTTCCCTTCTCAACGATGATGTCTTGAAATGGGGTATCTCAACAGAGGCATTGACATGTCAGAGAGAAGTATGCCCCCTGAGGTGTGAACCAAACACAACATTAGGTAAATTCTTCATCTTTTCCCTCTTCGAGGCATTCTCATGGGTAATAATTGGTTGAACCTTCAGACCCAGACGTGACTTGACCGGTCGACGTCCTACAGACCTTGGAACGATAGAGGTAACGTAATATGTAGTAGTAACGGTAGTATCAACTCAGCTTCCCAGATGGAATCTGATAGGAATACGTGTTGGTAAAGCTTTTGCTGACTTGTGGGACCGTTGGGCATCCTTGGCATCTTTCAAAATCTCTTTCTTCATTTGGGAGGATACCACACTTCCCATTTTCTTAAGTAATTCAACTATCAAACATCCTTCCTTAGTGACCAACCTCTGGAACACAGTACGGACTTTAGTGATAGAAGTGGGCTTCTCCCTCTCTTCACTATAACCATGAAATGTCGGTAAAGTATCGACAATTTCTCGAATACTTTCATATCTATTAGTATTCATCAACGGGTGTAACCTACTCCCTTGTAGAAGTGGAGATGTCTCCTGTAATTTAAGTTCCTCCTTGAGAGGAAACTCATCCTCTGGTACTCTTTCTAAGATTTAGGACTTAGCTGCCTTCCGAGCTTTTTTGCTACGGTTCTTTCTCTATGATCAAGTCAATGGTGCAGACTTTGAACTCAAAACAATCTCAAAAACTGATTGTCGGATGGTAAATTCCTCAGTTTCATCTTTTACGATCATAATCTTCTTTCCTTTAGCATAAAAAGGGAACAACAAATTTGATAGGTGTTAGGAGAGTAGCAGTTTTCACCTTCTTGTAGGAAGGGAAATCCTTAGGATAGTTCAGGTTAAATTTAGTAGGGGGATCCAAAACCTTTGGAGCAGTGACTTTCATTAAGACGAATGGGGCCTTTCTAAGTACGACTTCAAGTTCGTCAAATCCGGTTCCAAACTTGATGGTGGGGGCAACATTTCGAGCATTGCACTTGGTTGGCAAATTGCAGGAAAAGGTGTGCATTGGGAACGCCATTGCAACAACTTCAAAAAGAAAGCTTTGGGATTAGTTATTTGGCCAATACCTTGTAATTATAGTGCGAACACTAAAAATTAACAAAGGCGATCTGTGGACTGGGCAAATTTTGTTTTATTATTTTTAGTTTGTGAAGGCTTTAAATTTAGTAAAAATAATTTGAAAGTAGAAGGATTTAACTAATTAAATAAAGATGATTAAAGAGCAAGCGCAACACGACACTATTCAATTTAATTTGTAACAGAGCAAATCAAGCTCGAAGGGGAAAGTGAAGTTCAGGACCCAGTGAGGGACCGATTTCACGACACACAATTCCCAGGTGGAATTAGTCCACCGAGACACTTATTGGGGGTCCAACCCCATACAAAGATTAAAAAGTCCTTAATGGCCTTCTGAACCTCTCTATTTAAAGGTGATTGAATAAACGGTCCAGAAGTGCAAATGAGTTGACCGTACTTACCTAAGAAAGAAATGGGTAAAGCATGCCAACGGAAGAAGGGTAATTTGGCCCATAAGGGACATGAACACATTACCATCTATGAAAATAATATTCCTTAATTTAATTGGAGAGAGAAGAAAATCCCCAGCGGAGTCACCAGAAGTTGTCGGCACTAAAAAGTTGGGGCTGTTAAGTTCTCAGGTACTGGGATGGATGCCTAACACCCGTTTTAATTTAATTTATATATACAATTTGAAAAAAATAGCATTTAGGATTTTGAAAATATAAGACCACACTGATCTCATATCCACAGTAGTATAAATAAACGAGCCTAATACCATAAGCAATGTATTAATCCCGAAGGATAAATACACTACTTAATGGTAAGACTCGATTACATAAACTAAAGATTGTATGACATCTGTTTAAATCTGCGAAAAACATTTTATTTATAAACAAAAAATTTCCCCTATTTAACACGAAGAATTAAATATGGTTTATATTAAGATGGATCCAAAAATGCATCCTATAAGGGCAAGTCCCTATAGTTATTTACATCTTAGAAAACCGGAGTCACCTAAGAAAAATCTCGATAAAAATCAGGCGATATTAACTTAAAGGAATTCAAAAACGTAGGACTTTTTAACAAGGTCAGATAAAGAGGTGTGAAAGGGGAATGACTCAACTTTGGAATATTTTATTATGGAATCCAAAGGAAGAAGAACTAGGAGATGTCACAGATCCTAAGGAGAACCTCAATGACTTCCCAAGCTAACCTATGGTTTGGCTTCAATTTAGAGGAGAAATATTTAAATGTTTCATCTTGCCAATTTTATTAATTAGGCTTATATTCAGGTTGTGACAAACGACAACCTTGAAATCCTAAAGAAGGTTAGGGTTTAAATTGTATAGCAGAGCTATACAAAGGCCTAAAGAAAAGTTTGAGGATTTATGTTGCATAAGCAAACAACCACAAATTCCTATGGCTTGTTGTTTAATTCTATGGAAAGATATGTTGTTGTAGATCCTCTTGCTGTTGAAGATGGTCATGCTTCCCACAATGCTAACTCCAATCTCCTTGTCCTGGCCAGTTTAAGTTTTCAAATGTGCCCAGTTATGATGTCAAATCATATGTCCCTAAGTTTATGGTCATTTAAATATTATGAGGCATATTAAAGTTGATTAGAGTGACACTAGTTAGGATCCCACGATTCCCTCGTTCTTGTATCACTATTTTCTATCGGAATCACTTAGTCCAAATGAATTTACTAAACTCAACTTAATGAGTTCCATAATTTCATTTAGACTGTAGGAAATCTTGTTAGCAACCGTATGTTACCTCCTCTGAGGGATTTCCAATCATCTGATAGAGGCGTCTTAATTTAGTTGCAATTGTTGTTTTGTGATGTTTGTATTTAAATTTTCAGTTGTCTTATATTTTAAATGTTGTGGCAGTGAATTTTGTCTTGTTTGATTTTAGTTTTGGTTTTAGTTTCAATTTTGTGGCTATTCTAAAAGTTTAATTTTCATGCAGGGTGCCATCGTTGTTTAGCATGCAAGTTTATGAATGTAAATGTACAAAGTAGAAAGTACGAGAAAAGAAAGCACTGTAAACTATAAAAACATTCCTGGTGAGTCTTCTCATTCCTCCACTTAAAACTTCAGTACTTGCAAAACATATATATGTATAATTTATCAGGAACTAAATCATGTTTGTAGAAAAAGTAGGAAGTACAGGCTTAAAGTGTGCCTACCAAATCCTATGTCATATCTCAGTGTATTTAAATTTTAAGGATGATTTCATTAAGCAAATTATAATAAGCTCACGTCTTTCAAGATTTCCAAAGGATCGTAAAGAAGTTAAATTATAATAAGCTTACATGTCCTTCAAGATTACCAAAGAATCGCGAAGAAGTTTTGGGTAATACCTTAGACATTTCATGGTCCTTAGAATTATCTCGAGTTCACTATGGTTTTATCATATTTGCTATATAATTCATCCAATTAATACCCTTATGCTTAATGAATTTGATGCTTTAATTATCACTAAGTGGGGTAATTATCACTTGATATCTCACTTATGAATTATATGGATAAAGACCCTTGGGGACAACTTAACTTAATTGAGGAATTTGATTTTAAGGAATAGGGTTGTAGTGTTTTGGAAGGTTTTAAATTAATTATAGGTATAAACCTCATTAGACAAAATTTTGATTAAGCCTAGCTCACTACTAAGCCCTTAAGATTTAATGGGTGGATTTATAATTTTAAGAAAAAAGATTTTTTTAAAATATTTATATTCTTAATCCTTATCATGAATTATGAATCATTTCAAAACTATTAATTAGGGGCTTTAATTCAGTGAATTATGATCTTCCAAATCAACCCCTCACTTTGTATCTCCCTATTCAAAAATTCTTCTAAAATTCATTAATTCTAAAAAATTACAAATTTATCCTTTATGAAATTCATAGTGAGGTTGGTTTCTACTTATTATCCCTTTTTGTGTTTCAATCATCAAGGCATGTTAGTTTAATATCATTTATTACCCATTTACCCTCTTGGTTAGGCCTAAATTTTAATTAAGCTCAAATTCCAAAATTACACTTTTGCCCCTACAGTCTTAGTACCCTATAATTCATTAAATTAGACTAATATGACTTAAAAATTTTATGTTATCCTACTTATGGGTTAATTAAAACATCAGAGGATAAAATCTAATTTTTTTGAATTTATTTAATTTTATAATTATTTTTAATGTAAAAAATAGATATCTTCAATGAAAATTTAATAACTCAATCAAGATAAGACCACAATGTTAAGTTTTAGCCTCTCAAAAATTTATAATGACATTTTAGCCTCTTAAGGTGAAAATTGTAAATATTCAAATTTACATATGCAACCTTAAATTCCCTACGGCTTGGACAATTACTTTAAGTGACCATTAGGATTGACTTAATCCTAATCCTTAGGTTTAATTTCTCAAATTAGGCCTAGTGTCAACCTAAACCTTAACCCCAAACCTTTAGGTTCAACCCATATGAAGCCAAATCAGAAATTCAATCTTTGGGTTCAACCCATATGAACCTAAATCAGAAATCCAATCTTTGGGTTCAATCCAAATGAACCCACATCATACTTTGGTTCAATCTACCTGAACCTAAGTCAAAAATCAAGATCATTGGGTCCAACTCAAATTGACCCAAATCAAATTTTAGACAACTGGGATTAACTCAATTGAACGCCAAACAAAACCAAATCAAAACCCATTTAGGTCTAATATCAATTTGATCTAATTATCCTTAAGGCTTAATTACATTAGGCGTAAGTAACCTTTAAACCATAAACTTTAACCACATCAAATTTAAGTGACCTTTAAACCATGATTAGGTCTAATCACAATTAGAGCTAATTAACTATTTAACCTTAACTACATTAGATTTAAGTAACCTATAAACCCTAATTAAGTCAAACTCTAATTAGACCTAATAATCTAATTAAACCTTACTTACATTAGGTTTAATTAACCTTAAACCCAAATTAGACTTAATTAATCCAATTAAACTATACTATATTAGGTTTAATTAACCCTAAACCATAATTAGGTCTAACCTTAATTAGACCTATTTATTCAAATTAAATCTTACTTAAATTGGGTTTAATTAACCATAAAACTTAATAATTTCTTACCCTAATTAAACCTAATTAATCTAATTAAACCTTACTTACATTAAGTTTAATTAGCCCTAAACTCTAATTAGGTCTAATCTTAATTAGACATAATTAATATAATTAAACCTTACTTACATTAGGCTTAATTAGCCATAAACCATAATTAGGTCAAACCACAATTATACTTAATTAATTTAAATAAACCTTACTTACATTAGCTTTAATTAACCCAAAATCCTAATTATGACCGAGTTAATCTAATTAAACCTTACTTACATTGGTTTAGGTCTAACCTTAATTAGACCTAATTAATTTAATTAAACCTTACTTACATTAGGTTTAGATAACCTTAAACCCTAATTAGGTCTAACCATAATTAGACCTAATTAATTTAATTAAACCTTACTTATATTAGGTTTAATTAACCCAAAACCCTAATTAGGTTTAACCCCAAATACACCTAATTAATCCAATTAAACCTTACTTGCATTAAGTTCAATTCACCTTAAACCATAATTAGGTCTAACTTTAATTAGTCCTAATTAATCTAATTAAAACTTAGTTGCATTAGGTTTAATTAACCTTAAACCATAATTAGGTTTAACCCTAACTAAACATAATTAATCCAATTAAATCTTACTTATATTAGGTTTAATTAACCTTAAACCATAATTAGGTCTAACTTTAATTTAACCTAATGAATCTAATCAAGCTTTAGTTATATTAGGTTTAATTAACCGTAAACCCTAATTAGGTCCAACTCTAATTGGACCTAATTAATCTAATTAAACCTTACTTACATTAGGTTTAATTAATCTTAAACTATAATTAGGTCTAACCCTAATTAGACCTAATTAATTGAATTAAACCATACAAATATTAGGTGTAATTAATCTTTAAACCTAATTAAGTCTAATCCTAATTAGACCTAATAAAACCCTTAAGTCTTAATTACATTATTCTTAAGAAAACCTAAACCTCAATTAAGTCTAATTCTAATTAGACTTAATTAATACTTAAAGCCTTACTCACATAAGACCTAAGCAACTTAAACCTTACTTAAGTCTAACCTAAATTAAACTTAAAACATCCAATAAGCCTTACTAAATTAGGCTTAGTCCCCCAACTTAAATGACCTAAGCCTTAGGTTCAACCTAACCCAAGTTGAACTTAAGTCAACCTAAACCTTAGGTTCAATCCAAATTGAACTTAAGCCAACCTAAACCTTAGGCTCAACCCAAATTGAACCTAAGTCAACCTAAACCTTAGGATCAACCCAAATTGAATCTAAGTCAACCTACAACTTAGGTTCAACCCAAATTGAACCTAAGTCAAGCCAAGTTAACTTAAATATCAAGTTCAACCTAAATTGAACCCAAATAGACTTAAACTTTAGGTTCTACCTAAATTGAACCTAATGAGTTTAAACATGAGGTTCAACCTGAGTTGAATCAAAATCACTTTAAATTCTAGATTCAACCCAAATTGAACCAAAATGAATTCAAACCTTAGGATCAACTCAAATTAAACCTAAGTCAACCTAAACCTTAGGTGCTACCTAAATTGGACCTAAATTATCTCAAACCTTTGATTCTACCTATATTGAATCTAAGTAACATCAAACCTTAAGTCTTACCTAAATCATCCCAAACCTTAGATTCTACCTAAATTGAATCTATGTAACATCAAACCTTAGGTACTACCTAAATTGGATTTAAGCCATCTTGTACCTTGGGTTCTACCTAAATTGAACCTAAATGACATCAAACCTAAGATTTAATCCAAAATTGAATCTAAATCACACCAAACCTTAGGTCCTACCTAATTGGATCTAAATCATCTCATATTTTAGGTTCTACCCAAATTGAACCTAAATAACACCAAACTTTAGGTCCTACCTAAATTGGACCTAAACCATCCCACCTTAAGTTAAACTTTAAGTTCTACATAAATTGAACCAATGTCACTTCACAACCTTAGGTTCTACCCACATTGAACCTAAAGCTTAAAACCTAATCCATATCAAACTCAAAATTAAATCTCTTTTAGGTTCTACAAACATTGAACCTAAATATTAGGTCTAAGTTATTAGACTTTAATCAAATTTTCTTAGTTTTAACCTACATTAGACCTAAAATAAACGACATAACGAACTAAAAAAGTTGATTTAATTTCACATCTAAATTCAACCGACATAAATAAACTTAAATTCATGAAAAAATAAAAATGATATAAAATCCATTTTAAAAGGCATTAAAACTTAAACTTGAACTGAAATTGCAACTAGGTTTGAGAAGATATTTTGGAGGAGGGAACCCATGGTTGCTAACCAAATATCTTCTAGCCACTTATGGCTAATAAAACTAAAAACATAATGGCTTGGGACAATGGAACCATGGGATCTTGATCGGGTCATCCCAAACAAAAATAACCAACAAAATAACAAAATTCAATCGGTTAATAAATCGTAAACAACCTGAAATTTTATAACCCTTAAAATTTGAATAAGACATTAAAATTTAAATTGCAAAATAATAAATAAAGATCACCAAATGCAACTTGAATATTGACCAAAGGAAAATATGTTGAGATTTTCATACCTATTTTATACTGTTTTTAATGAT